>JAIUZE010071124.1:0-24649 GCA_022085475.1 Heliosperma pusillum
ACCCCTCTTAAAATCACCACATTTTTCAGCTTCTTCAACTAAAGTAAGCAAACCCATCTCATCAGGATCAACAATCACTGTCCTAAAAGTCCTACCTATATATGCCAAAGAATGTCCATCCCTCTTAAAATAACTTACATACCACAATTTCAATGTCACAACATCAATTAATTAAATAATTAAAAATCAAAATAAGTTCTAATTAAAAAACAGAGAAACCCTATTAAAAGTGGATAAAGAGGGAGAGAATCTATCAAATAAATTGCCACAATACAACATACAACAACAATAACAACTTAGTAATCAAAGCTTGAAGATACAGTGGAAGAGAAATGTAGCATCACCCGTGTCATTGTGCGACAAAAAATAAGATCAGCCCACAACTTAAAACGCGAGTTATGGGAAATGATTTAGGAAGTGAACAATGAGGATAAATGGTGAAGTTCAACAATGGCCTTTTGGAGAATTATTAACAATGGCGTCTTAAAGGTAAGAAAGAAAGGGGGCATAGGTAAGAAAGAGGGGAAGCAGTAAATAAAGAGAGGAAGAGAAAATGATAAGTTATAAGGGTTTAAAAGAGGTCACCTGTTCATCAGGTCACCCGTCACCTAGTTGTAGTATAAGTGAAAGTGGATAATAGTACGATATATTAGTAGTTAAAACAAAGGTTGTAATAATTTGAGAAGGACCGCCATAATTCAGAGTATTGTCATTAAATTTTTCAACTTTTTTTAATATTTTACACCTTTATAAAACTTTTTGTTCAAGCCTTGCCCCCTTAGTGTGATTTTGATGAAAAACATGTTGAATTTACGATAATACCCCCTTATTAGACTGATGACTTCCACCCTTATAAATTATAATAAATAATATAAAGTTAAATATAGAATCAAACATGACCACAATTAATATGTTTTTACTCCGATTCTCTTTAGCCGGCTTCCTAATTTTACAATATCTCTTAAGTTTGTTTGAAACAATGTTTTGCTTTGATGGTTGAACAATTTGAATGTAATATAACAAGATTGTGGTTTGAAATTTGAACGTTTTGGAAGTAATATTTGGGTAGAAAGATAAAGAAGGTAAAAAGAAGGAAATTCGTACACGTGAGAAGGAAATGGGAGGAAGAGATAAAAGAGAGAAATAAATATAGAGTTATTTTCGTCATAAATTGTGGGATTTAGGCCATGTTCTTTCTGACTTATTTAGAGCTGAACTGAACTTAAATGAACTTAATAGAGCTGAACTAAACTGAACTGAGCTGATCTGAACTGAATGGAGTTGAACTGAACTGAATGGAGCTGAACTGAACTGAACTGAATAAAGTTGAACTGAAATAAGCTTATTGGAGCTGAACTAAGGTGAAAAATTAATAATAATAAAATAATAGTAATAATAATAATAAATATAATAATAACAACAATAATAATAATAATTATGATTATTAGTTGTTATCATAATCATAATGGTAATAATAATGATAATGATAAATATTATTAGTTATTATCATTAGTCTTAGTAATAATATTAGTAAATAGTAATAGTAGTATTAATATTATTTTGATAGTCATAACACTCATTATAATAACAATAATAATTAATGATGATAATAATAATAGTAATAACAATAGTACTAGTAGTAGTGGTGGTGGTGGTGGTGGTAGTAGCGGTAGTAGTGGTGGTGGTGGTGGTGGTGGTGGTGGTGGTGGTGGTGGTAGTAGTCGTCGTCGTCATAGTGGTAGTGGTGGTGGTGGTGGTGGTGGTGGTGGTGGTGGTGGTGGTGGTGGGAGTATTGGTGGTGGTGATGGTGGTGATGGTGGTGATGGTGGTGGTAGTAGTAGTGGTAGTAGTACGTAGTAGTAGATTTCTTTTAAATTGTGCTTTGAACTTGATAAAATAATAATAATAATAATAATAATAGTAGTAGGAGTAGTAGTAGTAGTAGTAGTAGTAGTAGTAGTAATTATAATTATTATAATAAATAATAATAGTAATTATAATTATAATTATTATAATAAATAATAATAGTAATATTAATAATATTGATAATAGTTGCTATTAATAGAATATTCCCCTTCAGTTCGTAATAATTTTCGTATTTTGTATTGCATAGTTTTCGAGACGACACTTTAACTTGATTTATCTTCATTTATATTCAATTGGTTTTTCATTTTTAAAAAATATGTTTCCAATTTTATTTTTTATGATGAATGTAAATGTTTTTTGTTATAACGTCTAAGTTTTTATATTTTAAAACTTATTTATGGTCAAAGTTATAAAGGGGGATAATTATGAGATGGAGGGAGTATTATTTAATTAAATAATAATAATAATAATAATAATAATAATAATAATAATAATAATAATAATAATAATAATAATAATAATAATAATAATAATAATAATAATAATAATAATAATAATAATAATAGAATAATAAATAATAATAATAGACTTCTCTCTCTAGTCGGTTTTAGAGAGATTTTTCTCTCTTTTTCGAAGAATCGCCATTGTTGCTTCTTGCTCCATGGCTAGAGGAAGAGGTCGGCCACCCAAATCGCGGGTTCCTCTGGATTGTACGCTTGATCCTGATTTCATTGGTACTAATCTTTCCTCTTCTCGTGAAAATTCTTTTGTGGGTCTTTCTCCCTCTCATGCTTCTCCTACTGTTAATAACGTGATTCTTGATGCCATGTCTGCTTCAATTCATTCTGTGATTAATGCTGTAAATTCTACGAATACTGGGGTTACAAATGTTCCCATTGTTGGTCCTTCTTTTCCCGGATTACATGGTCCTGAAACAGAGGATGCCATTAAAGCTCCAGCTCCTCCTGTTTGTTCTAATGTAACAACTAAAAAGGATAACAATAATGGTAAATCTTGGGCTGATATTACAAAAAAGAGTTCTCAAGTGGGTATGAGCTTGTTCTTTCATGAAGGAAGTGCTAATTCTACTGAAATTGACATAGAAATGGAGGAGGTTCAGGGAGAAATTGCTAAATGGCAATTTACACTAATGGGTACTGTTCTTGGAGGGAAACCTTCTCTTAAACTTGTAACTGAATTTGTCCAGAAAAACTGGAACCATGGCCCTCTTCCATTGGTTCAATATTTTAAGAAGGGGTGGTTTAGTTTCAAGTTTGACACTGAACATGATATGAATGAGGTGATGAAGAAGGGTCCTTGGAGGATTGGCTCAAATTCCCTCATCCTGAAGCAGTGGTCTCCATCATTTTCCTGCAATATGGAGTCTGTAACCACTGTCCCAGTTTGGGTGCTATTTCCTGACTTGGATCCTTTTCTTTGGACTGATTCCATTCTTAGTAAGATAGCCAGTAAGGTGGGTAAACCCCTCTTTGCGGATCTTACTACTACATGCAAGGCTAAACTCTCTTTTGCTAGGGTCATGGTAGAGGTGGATGTCTCTAAAAGTCTTACTGAACAGGTTGTCATTAATGCTCCTTTTATTGGTCAATCTGTTCAAAGAGTCATTTATGAGTGGGTTCCTTTTTACTGTCATTCTTGTAAGAAGCTTGGACATTCTTTGGCTTCTTGCAAGAAAGCTAAAGTTGTTGTGGGAAAGGCTGCAGGTGAATCTGCAGGGAGCTTTGTTAAGGGTGTTCAGATAGGTCATGAGTCTGTCTGTCCTCCTTCTTCTGTTATATCTGCAGTAGCTCCTTCAATGCCTGCCTCAGGAAGCCACTTGCTAGGTGGTACCTCAGACTCACAAAAGGGGGCTGGGAATATGCTAGAGAAGGTTAGCTCAGGATGCTCTAAGCTAGGCTCTCCATCTCTGTCTTTATCCCCAGTTCTCCCTCCTGTGAGTGCTGTAAAGCACTCAGGATGCAGTGAGCTAGGGCAGGCTAGTAAGTGTCCTATTGCAGGTGTGCAGGTACAAAGTTTGGATGTTCCTCATTCTGTTCTTTCCCCTAACAAATATTCTGTTTTGGGGTTGATTGATGGGAATGATGAGCTCTCTGAATCCTCTAGTGAGGGGGTGCCACCAGACATTATATCATGATTGTTGCTTCTTGGAATATAAGAGGTTTTAATAAAATGGTTAAGCATCTAGAGGTTTCTTCTTTTATTAGGGAGAATAAAATTGATCTTCTTGGTTTGTTAGAAACTAGAGTTAAACAGAATAAAGCTTCTAGGATTTTGAATAATAAATTTAGAAGAATGGGGCATTTTGCTAACTATGGTTCTTATCATAATGGTAGAATTTGGCTTCTCTGGAATCCTGTTACCACCTCTGTGCAAATCCTTGAGGAGCATGCTCAGGTGGTGCATTGCCAGGTCAGGCATTTCTCCACTAGCAGGGTTTTCTTTGCTTCTGTGGTTTATGGTAGTAACAATGCTGATATAAGGCAGCATCTCTGGCATTCTTTGTCTGGTTTTGCTTCTAGATCTGGTCCTTGGGTTGTCCTGGGTGATTTCAATGTTGTTAGGCACTACCATGAGAAGATTAGTGATATCCCTCCTATTTTCTCTGAGTTGGATGCATTTAATTCCTGCTTGCTTGATTGTGACCTTGATGATCTTCATGGGACTGGATCTACTTTTACTTTGTTTAATAAGCATGATATCTCTTCTAGAGTTTATTCCAAGCTTGACAGAATCTTGGTGAACTCTGAGTGGCTGTCTAGGTTCCCTACCACCTCTGCTCAGTTTCCTTCCCCTGGGATATCTGATCATTGTCCTGCCCTCTTGTCTTTTCATGATGATCCTCCTCCTATTAAACAATTTAGTTTTTTGAATTGTTGGATTTCTCATCCTGATTTTTTAACCACCATTCAAAGAGCCTGGAACTGTCAAATTAATGGTAATTCCATGTTTAGACTGATGGGCAAACTCAAGGTGGTTAGGAAAGAACTTAAGTGCTTGCATACTACTTACTATTCTGATATTAGTCACAGGATTTCTCTGAAAAAGCAAGAACTTACCCAATGTTTTGAAGATCTCCAAAGACATCCTTTGTCTGATGTTTTCATCTCTAAGGAAAGGGAGGTTTCTGCTGTTTTCACCAAATTAAAAGAGGCTGAAGTTAGTATCCTCTGTCAAAGGGCTAAACTTCATGATATTAAGCATAATGATGTGTGTTCCTCTTTTTTCTTTGCTAAGATAAAAGAAAGGCAACAAAGTCAGGTTATTGGTTCCATTCAGGATATTCATGGGGTTCCTCATCATGGTCCTCAGGATGTTGGGGATGCTTTTGTTAATTTCTATAAAGGTCTTCTTGGTACTTCTTGTCCTGTCCAAAAGGCTCCATTTGATGTCCTTGGAGGAGCTTGTGTTGGGACTGAGGACTTCTCTGTTTTGATTGCTCCTATTACTAGAGATGAAATCAAGCAATCCCTTTTCTCTATGGGCTCAAATAAAAGTCCTGGGTTAGATGGGTTTTCTGCTGGATTCTTTAAGGCTTCCTGGGGCATTGTAGGGAATGATTTTTGCAAAGCTGTTGAAGATTATTTTAGCTCTTGCTTTATGCCTAAACAAGCTAATGTCACTGTCATTTCTCTGATTCCCAAGAAGCCTATTGTCCAAAATGTTAAGGATTTTAGGCCTATCTCCTGTTGCTCTATTATCTACAAAACGATCAGTAAAATTTTGACTAACAGGATCCAAACTGTTCTCCCTAAATTGATTGGGATGGAACAAGCTGCTTTCATCAAAAACAGAAGTCTTTATGAGAATATTATGCTTACTCAAGGCCTTCTAAAAGGATATATGAGGAAGAATCTTTCTCCCAGATGCATGCTTAAAGTTGATATTAGCAAAGCATTTGACTCCCTGCAATGGGATTTCATTCATGACATGCTTCAATCCCTCAATTTTCCCTCTCTCTTTATTAACTGGATTATGGGATGCATCACTGGCTCCTGGTTTACTATCAAAGTTAATGGTTCAAACCATGGATTCTTTAAAGGAAGAGGGGGTCTCAGGCAAGGTGATCCACTTTCTCCTAGCCTCTTCATCCTTAGTATGGAAATTTTATCCAGGATGTTAAGGAAAATGTGTCAGACTCAGGATGTCTCTTTCCATCCTAAGTGTTGCAAAATGGGTCTGACTCATCTAGTTTTTGCTGATGATCTTATGATCTTTACTAGAGGAGATCTGCCTTCTATTAAAACAGCTACTGATATCTTGCATCAATTTTCTACTTGGTCAGGTCTTAGTGCTAATTTTAGTAAAACTGAGGTTTACTTTGGTGGGGTTTCTATTGATCTAAAGCAGACTATCCTGTCTGTCATTGGTTTAAATGAGGGCATGTTTCCCTTCAGGTACCTTGGTATGCCTATTAACCATGCTAGACTTACTCATAGCATGTATGAAAGCCTTACTCTTAAGCTCACTTCTCTTCTGCATAAGTGTTCTCACAGAGATCTTTCTTATGCTGGTAAGCTGCAAATCATCAATGCTATGGTCTTTGGACTTGGGAACTTTTGGAGCAGTAGTATCCTTCTCCCTGCTTCTGTTTGTAGGTATGTTAGTAAATCTTGCAGGCAATTCTTTTGGGGGTCTACTGATAAAGGAAACAAGATCTGTTTCAAAAGCTGGAAGTCTATTTGTACCCCTTGGTCTGAGGGTGGTTTTCAGGTTAAGGATATCTTTTCTTGGAATAGAGTTGCTATGCTTAAATGGTTATGGCATCTAGATAGGGGTACGGGGTCTATTTGGGCCTCCTGGATCAGGCATTACTTCACTGCAGGAACTTCTATTTGGGATTTGCAGGTTAAAGAGTTCCATCCTGAAAGTTTGAGAAGTGTTCTCATTGTTCGAGATAAATGTGCTGCTGCTCTTGGTGGTATTTCTGCTGTAAAAAACCTTCTTGCTAGCTGCATACATGGAGGAGGATTCTCAGTTAAAAAAGCTTATGAGGCTCTTAGATTCAAAGGTCCCTCTGTGCTACTCTTCAAATCTCTCAGAAAAGCCTATATTCTTCCTAGGCATAGAGTCATCTTGCAGTTAGCTCTTCAGAGGAAACTTTCTACTATTGACAAGCTGATCATAAGAGGCATGTACATTCCTAATAGATGCTCTCTTTGTTGTCAAGCTGCAGAGAGTGCTAGACATCTCTTCTTCCATTGCAGCTTCTCCTCTTCCTTGCTAGCAGGCATTGCTCTCTGGACTGGAATGAGGTGCTCTTGCTCTCAGCTTAGTGATATACTCAATTGGGTTCAATGCTGTAAAAATAAGCCTTGGAAGAAGAATTGGATGAGGGCTAGTTTAGCTGCTACTACTTATGTCATTTGGTCTGAAAGGAATAGAAGAATCTTTGACGATAAACAGAGGTCTATTAGTGTACTTCTTAAGGAAATCAAATTTATTGTTAGTGCTAATCTCCTTTGTAAGTCTAAGAATGTTAATCAGGAAGAAATAATAGATGCTCTAAATCTCTAGGATAGATCTTTGTATGTACCTTAGTGGATATGGCTTTGTAAGAAAATTCATGTATTCCTTCTTTTGAAATATATGAGTAATATCCTTCTTGCAAAAAAAAAAAAAAAAAAATAATAATAATAATAATAATAATAATAATAATAATAATAATAAAATATTAATAATAACTAATATTAATATTAATATTTAAAAAAATTAAGTTTAAGATGAGTAGAACTGAAGGGAGCTAAATTTAGTGGAGCTGAACTGAACTGAATGAATCTGAGCTGTACTGAACTGAATAAAGCTGAACTGAACAGAACTGAACTGAACTGAACTGAATGGAGCTGAAGTGAACTGAACTGAACTGAACTGAATAGAGCTGAACTGAACTGAAATGAGCTGAAAGAAAGAACAGGGCCTTAGAGGGAAAGTTTAATAATTGATGAAATATTCCATTTTTCCCATCGAAATTAGATTAAGGGGGAAATATTTGGAATAAGTGTTTTATAAATGTGTAAAATATTAAATTTTTTATAAGGTTATAAGTTTAGAAAAGTTAATTTTATAAAGATGTAAAGATTAATTTATCCTACATCAAATGTATGGGCTGGGTTCGTTTTGTAAAGTAGTTATTTAAGGAAATCACAAATTGGCCTGTTTTTGTTAAGGTATTAAAAATCAGTTTTTAAATAGGGTGAAAAAACCATTATAATTCCAAAGGTGAGCGTTACATTTGTAAATTATGGTGTTTTTTAATTTATTTTTACACTTTTTTAGGGTCTTAATTCCCTTTCTTGTTGCGCATGTTCAATATTAATGGTAAAAGTTACGATTATTGGAGATAATCCATTAACTATAGTACTTTTAGGAAACTAGAGCTGTATAAAGGCCTGAGATCACTAGAAAGAATGTAACTTGTTTACTTTTTTAAGTCCTTTGTATCGCTTTTGTTTAGTAAGGAATTAATTTCCCAATGGAGTATTACTTATTAACTATTCATTGGCCGACACAATGTATAAGGCGCACAAAAATGTATTTTCTATAAAATGATCTTCCATTGAATTTTGGGTGTCATATTTCTCAAAATTCTTAAAAAGAGAGAGTTAGCCTGGATTATGTATAACGATATGAAGTCACCATAATGATAATGTAGTTTTAGATACTCGAATTATAAAAGTACCAAAATCATTATTTGTTAGAGAATATAAAGATAGAGTGTTTAAACTTTTTAAAGAAATAAGAATGAAAAAGATCCTAATAAAATTAATAGTAGGTCTTGCTTGCGACGGATCGGATCTTGCGACGGGTATTTTGTGAGAGGAAATGGGTAGAGGGGACAAGGTGGGCACCCCCCATGTGCTTCTCCACTCACCCTTGATGGGTATTTTGTGAGAGAATATGGTATCCGTCTTAAGCTTGCGACGGATAGTGTCCGTCACAAATGAGAATTTGTGATAAATTAAAAGCACTCCAGGAAGAACTAGAAGATTTAACAATGAATTTCTCTAAGTCAAATATGTTTAAAACATCAGTAGGTCTTGCTTAAGACGGGTCGGATCTTACAACGGGTATTTTGTGAGAGGAAATGGGTAGAGGGGACAAGGTGGGCACCCCACATGTGCTCTCCACTCACCCTTAATGGGTATTTTGTGAGAGAATATGGTATCCGTCTTAAGCTTAAGACGGATACCTCCGTCTTAAATAAGAATTTGTGTTGAAACATACCCTAACATCATGTCTATGCTTACCAAAACAAATAAGCCTAACGCAAAAGAATTCCTTAAGACAAGAAGCACATGAAATGAAATAAGCTCTTTTAAAGAAGAAAGGTTGACCTAAACTTTTTAAAATGAAAATTTATTTTTATTTAATTTTCTAAAATAAGTGTATGCGTAAAGTTGGATTTTGAAAAACAAAAAAAACAGTTAACTATATGATTATTTTATTATTGTACGAAACATGGTTGTATACTTGTATTTTGAAATTTATATTACTTTTTAATAAACATACTTTATAACTTTTGACGAATATACGTATCTTAAATGAGAATTTGTGATCTATTTTATGACAAGTACGTTTAATTACACAAATTCTTGTTTCAGACCGAAGGAACCGTCTGAAATATAAGACGGGTCAAATAGACTCTTATTTGTTGCACATGACCCGGTTTAGTTTTTATGTGGTAGGATACATTTAATATTTAAATGTTTGTTGTCTTATCAAACATTTAATGTTTGACAGAAGAGTGCATCTTTTTTTCCCTTCCCATCAGTACCTAGTTCTTAGCCTAAACAACAAAACTGACGACTTCTACAGTTCTACCTACTGCTTTTATTATCACCATTATTCATTCATTCATCATCAAAAGTATCTCCTTCATATCCTATTCTCCTTCATTCATCTTACCATTTATCACCTTCATTCATTCTATCATCATCGCCATCATTCATCACTTTTATTCATTTAATCACTTCATTATTAGCGTTAATCATCAGTACCATCTCTCATCTCTCTTGTATTTAGCAATGAACAAGTTTTCGTTTTTCACCCGATTCGATGGGTTGCAGTCTAAAAGGTCACATGTATTCACTTATTTTCTCCTAATTTAAAATTTAGCGGTTTTGATAAATTAAGGTTTTTTTTGGAAAAAATTATGGTTCATTTTTATTTTGCTAGACCTTTTCCTGGAATTAAATCTTTCGGGTTTTGGGATTTTCTCTTAGTTTCATTACCCGTTTTTTAATTTGTAAATCTTTTATGATTAAAATTTTGGGTTTTGATTGATGTTTTTAATTTGTAAATCTTTGATGTTTAAAATGTTATAGAATAGTTTTATGTTCGTCAGAGATGTGCTCTATTATTAGTGATTACGTAGTTATAATATCTCGAATGTTGGTAGTTTTGATCATTATGTTACCATGTCAACCTATACAGGTGTTGGTTATTGATGTTGAAGAACAATTAAGATGATGTAAATTAATGTCCCATTTTATCCTTGTATGCATTCCAGTATCACAAATAAATAACACGGTTTGACTAAATGGTAATATATCTATATATTACATTATTTTAGGTTGATGATTAGTGATTGAAAAATGATAACATATTCCAATGGAATGGCGAGATCTACTAAAATGGTACCATAGTTGAAATGGTTTATTTGTTGAAAAGTATGAAACATGCTGCTTTCTAAAATATTATATTCATATGGTAACATGTTGTACTCAATTGGTAACATGATGCACTGCTGCGGTGAAGTATTTCACGGGAATGCCAACATAGATAAATAAATGGTATTATACATGTTGGTTTTGACAAACAAAATATTATTGATGTGGTAACATGTAGTACTCAGCTATAAACATATTAGATTAAAGTGACTACATATTAAGTTATTAACCTACTATATTAATCTCAAGTGGGGATATATTAGTTTGTTATGCTTAAACGAAATTTAATCCGTGCCCACCAAAAATAAGAAATTATTATCAGCCACTATACATACCCAACAAAAATAAGAAAGAACTTAAAATGTCACCAACATCATTCATAGCCAACAAAACTAAGTAAAAGATATACTTAAAATGTCTCCAACACCATACATAGCCAACAAAAACGAGAGAGGGTATCCCTCGCTCAATTTTCTTCAAATTGCTTAGCTACACCATCGTCGTTCATTGTAGCACCATCACCCATGCCCACCACACCTTTCTTCACCGCAACTCGATCGGGTGTGACGATTTATGAACTTTGTGTCAACCAATTCACCTTCGACAACGGCCTTCTATGCTCCGTATCATCACCCGCGGGCCATTGTTTTGCAAATTAGGTTTGAAAATAAAATGGGTACAAAATGCAAAAACATGTAAACAAACGTCCAGATTCAAATCAAATTAAGGATAATATAAAATGGCTACATATTCTGACTATCATGGTAACATATGATATAGATACTCTCATGTTACCATTAGTATTATTACATGTTACAAGTTTATGATTCTTTTAGTTCTAATCAAGTTCTTACATGTTACAAGTTTAACACTTGTTCAGTTTCTAATCAAACATATTGTATAATGGTTACATACACTGACTAATATGACAACATTCCGATTAATATGATTACATTTTGATGGTTACAACACTAAATAATATCGTTAATATTGTAAAATATTTTGTACAATGGTTACATATTCAGGCTAAGATGGTAACATTTCATATATAAAATTCATGTCACCATTAGTATTCATATATGTCATAATTTTAAGATCCTTTCAATCAAATCAAATGTATTGTAAAATGGTTACATAACACGGTAACATATCATACACATATTCACATGTTACCATTTGGATCCTTAAATGTTACCAATTAAATATTCTATCAGTTCTAAATAAGCATATTGTAGCATGGTTACATATAAGGACTAATATGGTAACATTCTGACGAATATTGTTTCAAATTGTAAATGATTATGTTAAATGGCTACATTTTCAGCCTAAAGTGGTAACATTTTATACACATTATTTCTAAGATGGTAACAATGGTTACATATTCAGTCTAAGACGGTAACATTTCATATATAAACTTAATGTCACAATTGGCACTCATATATTCATTATTTTAAGATCATTTCAATCAAATCAAATGCACTGTAAAATGGTTACATATTCTGACTAACATGGTAACATATCATACACATATTCAGATGTCACCATTTAGATCCTTACATGTTACCAGTTAAATATTCTATCAATTCTAAATAAGCATATTGTAGCATGATAACATACAAGGAATAATATGGTAACATTCTGACGAATATTGTTTCAAATTGTAAATAATTATGTTAAATGACTACATCTTCAGCCTAAAAAATGAACATTTTATACACATTCTTACTAAGATGGTAACAATGGTTACATAGTCAGACTAAGATGGTAACATTTCATATATAAAATTAATGTCAAAATTTGTATTCATATATGTCATTATTTTAAGATCCTTTCAATCAAATCAAATGTGTTGTAATATGGTTACATATTCTGACTAACATGGTTACATATTCTGACTAACATGCTATGGTTACATATCATACACATATTCGCATGTCACCATTTTGATCCTTACATCTTACCAGTTAAATATTCTATCAATTCTAAATAAGCATATTGTAGCATGGTTACATATAAGAACTAATATGGTAACATTCTGACGAATATGGTTGCAAATTGTAAATTATGTGAAATGGTTAGATCTTCAGCCTAAAATGGTAACATTATTGCATAACATGTTACCATTTCAGCATAACATGTTACCATCTATGCTAAAATATCAATAACTTTAAATATGTCACCAGTTAACTTTAATATGGTACCAATACAGATCATTACTTTATCATTCGAGTATCACAAGTTATTTCAATAAAACATGTTACCATCTGCAGACTGCAGTACAATATGTTAACCTAACACATTCAGAAATGTTAATCTAACACATCAGGAGGATTTTCAAAAGGATTCAGTAATGAAACCAACTCAAGTAATATGAATTGAACAACAAAACAATGTATGAACAAATCATTAACACAGTTTATTTAAATCACCATTTAAATGATGAATAAATATGTGTGTAACCAAAAATCTAAACCATGAACACCAAAAGAATATAAAAAATCCTAAAAAAGACCCTTATTACAAACCAAAACTACAACCATCATAAAAAAAAAAGATACCAAGTATGTTACATTTTTCAATTATCAATCATCAACTAATTTTTGTTAGGGTTATCATAAAAAAAAAAGACATGTTACCAATTTTCAAAATACAAAATAAATAAATTGCCAAATTTTATAAAACAAAGACAACAACAAAAAGGGAAAACAAAATTGTGGTTTTTCTTTTATATACTAATTTTTTCCAACCTTCACAAAAATAATATATTCATGTATGAATCTCAATAATATATAATGTTACGATAAAAAATAAAATATAAGCAAACCTTCAGCTCACTATCAAATCTTGTAGTAGTCTTTTTCATGATTTTCTAAAAATGGAACCAAAGTTTGGGAAAACGAAAATAGAAGAGAAATGGTTTTATGGGATGAAATGAAGATTAATTTGTATGGAGATATAGAGATAAAGAAGAAGAAGATTATTGGGTTTTGCAGTTTGGGGTTTTCACCTACCCTCTGTGTTTTTGAATTGAAGATAATTTTTGGGAATGAGAAACTGAAAGTAGCGAGTGAAATGGTGATGTTTGTGAAATAATATTTGATTCAAATTTTATTGGGACCGTAAACGTTAGTTTTTGTTTTAATTTATTATGTCAAATTCATGTCTGCATGTAGTCACTTCAATGCCCCATATCTCCTTTTTACTACCTATCCAATTTTCCCCTATACGGATAAGGTTCTACCATTTATATAGTATAATATGGTATCAAATCGACCCGTCTTAACCTTAAGACGGATATCATCCGTCTTAAGGAAGACTAATTGGTTTAATTAAGCTATTAAGCTTTAAAGTGTAACCCATCTACAATAGGTGAGTAGCATCTATAAATATAATAAAAAGGCAAAACAATTGATCACATTACACCATTGCCTATTGTATGTGTGTTTTAAAAAGCCACATCATCTTCATTTTATAAAAAAAAGAAAAAGTCTAAGGAATTGGTAGCATTAAATACAAGTTAAAGCACACCAAGCATTAAAATTTGTGTTTCTATTTTTAAAGCAAATTAAACAACTATATATGAGACTAAATTTTTCTATTTTTTTTTTGTTAGAACAAGATATATAAAAGACAAATAAAAATCACGTCACATTATTCTAATTTTATTCATTTGTAAATGTTATATATCCCTTAATTCAATAAATTTGATAAATAAAGAGACCATAAAAATAATGTAACTTATTTGTTCATATAATGTGCCTCAAATATTATATAGAGTAACAAAATTAATAAATCCTACTATAAAGATAATAGTGTACTCCACAGGAACTCATCTAAACCTCGATATCCTAAAAAGATGTCTTGTGATGAGAAAAAAAATAATAATAAAGCAAAAAAAAAAATTAAAAATCACATGCTACGATAAGTAACAACAAAGACAAGCAACAAAAAGAAAAATGAAATGAAAAAACTTATTGAGGTGAGATAACAAGAAAATGATAAAGTAGAGAAAAGTACTACGTTACTACCAACCCGCCCACCCTATCTCAGCACACCACCAATCCATCTACCCTAGTGGGCAGCCTACCACCAAACCGACATGCCCCTTTCAACAGACTGCACACTAGTTAGCACGGACACTCCTCCTAACTAGTCGTCAATTGTCAGACATCGTGTCGGACACACAGACACACGGACACCTATAAATAAGGAATGAGAGGTTGAAAGACTAAAAGAGATTGATTAGAACACGAGTTGGGTTGGAAATGAGAATAAATTATAGTCAAAGTCAAATTTTACCTTCAATTATTTACATTTCATATCAAATACCAATATAAAATAAAATTGTACGTTATTTATAACTATAAAATATATATTTTATTAAATTTAAATGTCGTGTCCCGTGTCCTACATTTCACGAGATGTCGTATCACGTGTCCGTGTCGTGTCCGTGTCCGTTTTCGTGCTACCTATACTGCACACCACAAACTCATATTGCCAATTGCTTACCACAACTCAGCTTGTACCCTACTTATATATGATGCACCCCTCTCGCCTATAAACCACCAGTCCTAGCGACACAACCTTCACGCTGGATTTTGACACACCTACCGATAAATAAAGCAAACCCTACAAAATTCTAAACCCTCAAAAAAGGAAAGCAAAATACTGAAAAATGAAAAAGAACAAGTTTAACTTGATCAATAATTTTCAATTAATAAACGAATCAATACATGTTATACAATTAAATTTGAATACATAATTGAAGAAAACCAAGAAATTTGATAGATAAATATTAATATTAATGTCATTATTTTAGAAGATTAGCTTTAATGTGCCATATAAATACATTATGTTAGTTAATGTGAATATTATTTTGTAACATTCTCAAATTTATATTATGGGAGGTCTTAAAACTGTGACACGAGAACTACTAACAGAACCACATGTTTTCATATTATTTTATGTAAGAAACATTGGTCAATTTTGAAACTAAATAATCTACAGACGTATCAACTGTTCAATTTACATGATTAATTTTGTATGCCAATTCCCAAAATTTATTGAAAAAGTTCTAAGTTACATTAATACATATACTTACCTGGTTACCCCTATAATATTTTAATTTATGTGAAATTGGATGATAAAATGTAATATAAAGTACAAAGATGACAAGATGTCAACATGTCATATACTAATGAGGTTACATTCACACGTTAGTTTACACGATTAACCTCAAGCGTACCCGTGATTTTCACGGGTAAAACAAAACTAGTTACAACTTAAAACATCTTTCTTTATTAAAACAACAACCAAAAAGCCGAGTTGTCAGTCTGTGGTTGAAAGTACATGTTTTAAAAAGTAGACCCCGCCATATTCATGTTCATCTTTTAATTTCCTTTTTAATCTTCATCGTATAATTTTTACACAGAAGTCAATTAATTAATCTACCCATTGATCTATCGGATTTTTGATTTACGGGATTTGACAAATTAATTAAATTATATAACAATAATTAAATTTATTATTAAGTTGTTAATAATATACGGAGTAAAGATTAACAAAATTGATAAATGAGAAAATCAACTACATGAGTATACTAAACCAATTTCACATAAATTAAAATATTTAATGAGTATACTAAACCAAACCCAGAAACAATATTTCGTAATACATACCACAATTAAATAGCAAGAGAAAAGGTAATTTGTTTATAATAAGTTTTTAATAGCCAATTATTTATTATTTAAATGAAATAAAATACTAGAAAAAAAAAACTAAAATATGCGATTTTTTATTTTAAGAGTGACAAAATTATTGAAGTAAAAAAATACTAATGATAGCCAATATTATGATTGAATTGATGAATTAGGTGAATGGGTATGGAAAGGGAAAAAGTGCATTGGAAAAGAAAAATAAACTCCAAAACGACATATAAACTGAAAAAAGATAATTTCTCTAAAACGACTTATATTAATAAAAAACATAGGGAGTATTGTTTAACCTCATGAGGTCTAGAGACGAATTTTGGGTACGTATCAAGTGTATAAGTGTATTTGATAAATGGTTACAAAATATTAGATCACCTTCGTTGTGATCGAAAATTTAGCACTCTTATATGTAAATAAAAAGCGTATTTAAGAAAAAGACAAACTTTACAATACCACGTTATATAAAACTTATAGTGTATATTTATACTCCGTAAAACTTTGATAATAACAATACATTTACAAAGAAAATCGATGCATTTGCATTTAAATGGTCATATTTCTCAAATCATACATTAAGGTTAAATTAGACGCCGTAGTCAGAATTATTACAACATTAATCTAAATAATTATATATCACGACTTTTGTCAGAATTTTTCGTCTACAATATCCGAAATAATTTCCAGTTATAAATACTTAACATAAGATATTATATATGTATTAAAACCAAAACAGATTAATGTTGTACTCTTATTATAAATAGGAGAATACTATTATTAATATCAAAAAATATTATTTAAAAAAAGAAAAAATATTTACAATGAATATTATTAATTGTTAAAAGTCCTATTAGGGTCAAAAAAAATAAAAAAGAGATCAGAGAAATTGATTTTAAAACATAGACAATAAGAAAAATGAGATAAAAAAAAATACAAAACTGAATCAAGGTGATATCATCAATAAATCATTCACCAAGTTAAAAAAACTTAAACATCCTTTAAAAAAACATAAAAAAACATTTACATATATAATATTTGAAATAATATTCTAAACAGATTAATTAAAAAAAAACAAGAGAAAAATCTCAGCTAATGTCAAATTAACTATCCATGTAATTTGATAGTTACGAAATTAATATGTCTTATAACTTATGAGGGTGTATGACGTGATGGAGTAATATAGTTAATTACTAGAAGTGAGTTGAAGATGGATTTTGATCACTTATCTTCAAATAGTAGCGGGCGAATGAGCGAGTAATAGGGTTTGTGATAGACGATGTAAAATTGTGGGAATAAGTGCAATTCTTATGGATTAATTTTAGATATAAGTTGACTAAATCGTCTTAATTATGCACGGGTGAAAATTTAAATTTTAAATTAAATGAAAAATAGGTCAACACGAGTCCTATGCACGGGTTAGACAACATGAAAAATGGGTTTAACAATTCGAATGGGTATGGGAGTATCAAATCGAGTATGGGAGTATCAAACCCGTGCTATTTCACCAATTTTGTCTTAATTTTCATTCAAATAATTTTGTTTCATCTTATATAATACGTCGTGCTTTTTGAACTTGCCCCACTTATAATAGAAAGAAGGAACTTCAATTTACCTAACAAGAGGACATATCGTACTACAACCGCTTGACCATCGACCTTAGATAACATATCATTTATGTTAATTACAAATGAAATTTATAATTCGAATCTAAAATCTTAAATATGACCTTTATATAACTCAATATTTACATTTGCAGTTTAAAGTTATTGAACAAACAGCTACGTAAGTTATTTTAAAACATTATTATGAGATAAATATTTTAAGAAAAGATAATTAACCAATATACTACATTTTTTTTATAATAACAAATTTGAAACAGCATACCCGTGCAATTTGCACGGGTTTAAAACTAGTTTATCTTGATTTCTTACACCTTAAATTGTACTCTCTCAATTCCAGTCAGTTGTTGTCATTTCAATTTAGCACAAAGAGCAAGGAAGAAGTGGGAGATCATTTGTGGTTTCGCTTAATGGATGACAAATGGACAATAGTTCCAATGAGCAATCAAATTACTCATAAAAATTCTTCAAAATATAGAAATGATAACAATTGACTAAGACACCACAAAAAGGAATATGAAAACAATTAACCGGGACGGAGGGAGTAACAGTTTAGTGGCAAAAGCCTTAACCATGAAAAACTAAAATTAACCCATCCTAAATTGACCCGACCTAAAAACCAGCCTGGTTGACCCGTTTGCAGGGTGATTTGATATGTTCAAGTTTTCATGTTAACTGGGCCGTATCTGTTAGTCCAATCTATTAAATTTGCAATTGAAGAATTCCTTACAATCAATACTGTTTAAAACCTGCGAAATTGAACTCAGCAATTGAAGATCCTACACAATCAATACTTGCAAATTAATCAGGTATACACTTGTACTATTCTTTAATTCGTTATGTGTTTTCTAGATTGTTGCTGTTAATTCACTCATTTACTTGCTTCTTATGCCAATTAGAGTTTGATTTTTTTATGCTTGTCTAATTTGTTGTACAGTTTGTGTATTAGAATTTTTCAATTACAGTTTAATATCCAATCACTTGTTTACCTTGAGTAAATACCCGCCTTACAAAGAATGAAAAATGGTGAACAAATGATTTGAGACGGCGGAATTATTAATTAAGTTGGCTGAACTAGAATTTCATTGGTTACTTAACAGTATTATCAGAAGAGATGAGTTTTAGGGGAGGGACATTGGGTATAAAGCGAAAGCGGCCCGGGTCCGATGTAAAGGAGCTTACCCGGGATGAGAAACCCATGTTTGAATTGATTCGGAGTAAGGGCAATATGGGAATATGGAAGGGAAATATTCGGAGAGAGTTGAATTGTGACAACATTAAGGTAGTTGATAACTGTGTCAAGTCTCTTATAGGCAAGGGTTTTATTAAAGAGGTGCCCGATGTTAAAGCCAAAGGGAAGAAGCGGCTCATGGCTAAGGAGTTTGAGCCTTCAACTGAACTCACTGGCGGTGTCTGGTATCAAGACGGGGTATTTGATGTCGATATGATTGAAAATCTTAGGAAGGCGTGTGGAGGGATCATTAATAGACAAAAGGTTTCTACTGCTGATGGGATTCTCAATGCTATTAAGAAGTCGGGTGGTCTTCAGTTTGAGCTCAACATCGACCATATCAAGCTAGTGCTCCATACTTTGTGTTTGGAGAACACTATTTTTAAAGTCAAGAGCAATGGTTTGGGAGAGTTTGTTTCCATTCCGATTGGTTCAGAGTGTTATAAGATTAGATCAAAGCAGAAAAAGGCGGGGGCTTTGGCTTCGATACCTTGTGGTGCTTGTCAACGCATTAACCAGTGTGATCCTAATGGCATTATCTCCCCGGCAAAATGTGAATATTACACCAAATGGCTGGAGAATTTAGACTTTTGACAGTTGAGTTTCTTCTTTATCACTTATTTTTTCTTTCCCCCTTCTTCATCGTCTAGTGATTCTTGTACGGAGTAGTTGTTTTACTTGAACGCCCATTATATCTATAATATAAAAGGTTTATCTTGTAAATTCAGGTGAAGAATGCTCCTTTTTTAAATGCCTGGAGGATTTAGTTTTTCATTGTTCCCGATTGCTTGCAGAAATTTTGAATAGTGTGATTGATTATTAGATGTAGATAGGGGTTGCTCTGCGTTAAAATTAAGACTTACTTTAGAGTTAATCATTATTTACTTGACAGTAAGTTCAGCTTTTAACTTGTGGGTTTCCTTTTATGTTCCGGAGAATTACTTCAGTTTGTGATGGATTTTTTTTTTTACAAAGGGTTTCATTTGCTGTGCAGACCCGGGTGTATAAGGTTGAGAAACGCTTCCATGGTGTAGTATCCTAGTGGTTGATAGCTACTTGATACTCGCTCTATCCTACCTTATCCCCCACATTTTCTTCTTACTTTCTATTTCGAGTGATTCCGTTATGATCTTTTGTTTCGTTTTAAGTGATGAACCATGGTTTAGGGAGTTTTTTTTCCTTTCCGATTACTGGTGAGAGACTCAGAGTGTTATAAGATTAGGTTGAAGCAGAAAAAGATTGGTGCTTTGGCTTCGATATCTTGTGGTGCTTCTCGACGCATTAAGGAATGTAATCCTAATGGCATTATCTCTCCAGCAATCTGTATATTCCACCAAATGCTTCCTTTTCCTTTTCTTTGTTATTTCGTAATCTTGTAGGGGTCTCATTTGCTATGTAGATCATGCTGTAATAGGTTGAAAAACCCTTCAATGTAGCAGTATCTTAGTGGTTTATTGCTTCTGAATACACTCTCGTGCAATTATCTTCTTTCTATTTTGAGTTATTTGATCCTGATCTTATTTCATTTAGCCCTTGTTTGGATACCAAAAATGGAGGGAAAGGAAGGGGATGGAGAAGGAGGGAAGGAGACGGGAGGTGGAATGGTTGGTGGGAGTTTTCCCTCATTTTGCCGTGGAGGAGTGAAATGAGGGGGATCCATTAATCCCTCCACCTCATTTTGCTGTCCAAACAATGGAAATCTACTCCTTCCAAATCTCTTCCCTTCTTTTCCTTCCTCTTTGAAATGCTTTCAGGAATTAGTTCTTATTGTTCATCCCAATTGCTTATAGTTGTATAGTGTGTGATTGATTATTACATGTAGATAGAGGTTGCTCTGTAGTAGCTTGACTAGTCACTCGAGAGTTGACAATTTTTTACTTGACAGTAAGGTCGTCAAGTTCGTCTTTTGACTTTTTGATCCTGATAGAATTACTTTAGTTTGTGATGGATTTTGTAGAAAGGGGTTTCTATTTTGAGTGATCACATTATAATCTTGGAAGTAGTATACTGGATACTCTCTCTATCCTACCTTGGCCCCCTGCAATCCTGCATTATCTTCTTACTTTCTATCTTGAGTGATTCCATTATGATCCTTAATTCCTTTATTAAGTGTGGTTCCATGGTTTCGGGGAATTTTTTTCCTTTCTGACGCTTTAACCAGTGTGATCATAATGTGGCATATTATCTCTCCAGAACTTGTGCTTCCTTGGAGTTTTGACACTTTAGTTGCTCCGTCATCACTTGTGCTTCCTTTTCCTTTCATTCGTTGTTTTGTAACCCCGTAGGGGTCGCATTTGTTGTGTAGATTGTGCTATACTACTACAGAAAGTCTCTCTTGTGACCGTCACAAGCTTGTCACCTCCCTCAAACCCTCTCTCGGGTAGGTTGAAACCACCCTTCCATGAGGCAGTATGTTAGTAGTTGATTGCTACTGTTGTCTTTTCTATGGATCATTTGTATCATCCGTAGCCTGTAGGGGTATTTGTTGTCGTTTTCTATTTTGAGTTCTTTCATGATTTTATTTTGTTTTAAGTGCTATACGGACAAGTATATACTAGGACTAGTAGTACATGCCTCTTCTTTAAGATTTCTTTTTCTATATTACATATTCTTTTCATTATTCTATTATACTAAACATCGGTGTTGGGTAAAACAACGGCATAGAAGACGCAGTGGCCTTTGAAAATTATTTGATTGTTGACATGCCTTCGATTTCGAGTGATTCCGTTCTGATCTTTTATTACGGACTAGTATATACTAGTAGAAACGCGTCCATGGTGTAGTATCCTAGTGGTTGATAGCTACTTGATACTCGCTCTATCCTACCTTATCTCCCCCTACAGTATCTTCTTACTTTCTGTTTCGAGTGATTCTGTTATGATTTTTTATTTCGTTTAATTGGCGAGCCGAGTTTAGGCGAGTATGTTTCCTTTCCCATTACTGGTCAGAGTACTATAAGATTAGGTTGAAGCAAAAGAAGACTGATGCTTTGGCTTCGATACGTTGTGGTGCTTGCCAACACAATAACGAGTAGCATCCTAATGGCAGTATCTCCCTGGCAATCTCTGTATATGACACCAAATGCTTCCCTTTCCTTTTTTTTGTTGTTTCTTAATCCTGTAGAGGTCTCATTTGTTGTGAAGATCGTGCTATACTATAGTAGGTTGAAACAACCCTTCCTGGAAGTAGTATTTAAGTACTCCCTCCATCCGGTTATTTATCTTTGGCATTGTCGTTTAGGTCATATTAACGAACGACGCATAAAGAGACTTGTTTCAACAAAACTTCTCAAACCATTTGATTGCGAATTTTATGGTGTATGTGAATCTTGCCTTTTGGGCAAGATGACTCGTGCTCCTTTTACGGGAAAAGGGACACGAGCGAGTGAAGTATTAGGCCTTTTACATACGGATGTGTGTGGCCCAATGACTCTCCAAGCTAGAGGTGGTTATAACTCATTACCTTTACCGACGACTTAAGGAGGCATAAGAGTGAGGCCTTTGAAAAGTTCAAAGAGTCAATGATGAATACCTAAATAATGAATTTGATTCACGCCTAAAAGATTGTGGTATAGTATCACAATGGACTCCTCCTGGCACACCTCAACTTAATGGTGTGTCCGAAAGGAGAAACCAAACTTTATTAGATATGGTTCAGTCAATGATGAGTCTCACAGAGCTTCCTGATTCGTTTTGGGGATTTATTATCTTAACCGCAATATTTTCACTAAATCGTAGCCGACTAAAGCGGCAGATATAAGACTCCATATGAGATATGGAAAGGAAAGGCTCCTTATTTGTCATTTATGAGAATTTGGGGTTGCGAGGCGTATATTCATGACAAGTCTAACGACAAACTCGCACCCAGATCCAACAAATATCTTTTTGTAGGGTATCCTAAGGAAACACATGGTTATTACTGTAACACCCGCAAATGTACCCTATTTTTATAGTAAAAATATTTTACGGATACTTTTCAGCGAAATTTAGTTTTAGTTTAGAATTAAATTTCCCGAGTCGAATTTAGAATTTCCGAGTTCGTATTTGGTTATTACGCGAGATTTCAAGTGAATCCCGTCTTAAGTCGTCTTTGACTTTTCTTGACTTTTCCACTCACTCTTTACATTTACTCCCTCATAACCCTAACCTAACTCACACAACTCAACTCTTCCTTCTTCTTTAAGAAAACCCAAAACCTAGCTTCCATAATCTTTCCAAGCTTAGAATCGTCATAACTCGCTCGTTTCTCGCTCAAATTCACGTAAGTTCGTCTTATTCTTCCCCTCTCATCTTCCTCTATCCGTATTGATAATAAAAGTACCGTCTTTCTCGCTTTTCAATTTATCCGTCTTTCTCAAAAGTGAATTATATTCATCTTTTGTCGTCTTTGTTTAGGTGGAGACTTTCTAGACCCCGACAAAGATTACTATCTAGTGGAGGAAGGCTTAGAAATCATTTAAAGACGCAAAAAGGTAACGGTGAAGGGTTACTCGATATCATTTACGTGTTTTACATGATTTCTATGTTAGAATTCGTATTTAGAATACGATTAGAAAACTTAGGAATTGTGTTAATGATAATAATTATTGTTAGTTGATGATTGTTGATGATGATTATTGATTGTTGATAGTTGATAGAAGTGAATTATGAAAATTGAAAATGATAGAATGAATGTTGAAGGCTCTCGGGTGAACTGGGGTTCCCAGCCGGGTGACCGACCGCCGGTCTGCCCACCGGCTGGGAACACATCAGTAGGAAACTTTGTTTTTTTGTGTAGTGATGCTCCCGGCCGGGTGCCCGGCCGCCGGCCCCCAGACCGGCCTGGAACACACTGCCCTTTTCTTTGTGATTTTTGGTTTTGGCATAATGTGCATGCCAAGATACCGGCCGCCGGTCCTCTGACCGGCCGGCAACAGGGCTGAGTATTTTCTTATAATTTCCTAAATTCTTATTTTACGATAGTTCGCATGGTTCGTTTATCGTATAATTTTACGTAGTGACTTATAATATTAATGTTTTGAATATATGATATTTCATTCGCTTGTATCACATGTTTTGTGACGGTTTTTGATATGTCCCACTTTGAGTCGGTTTTTACAAATGTTACGGTTTGAGCACTATTTTGTTATGTGCTTGGTACTCTCATTCCCTTGGCTACCTCCACGTTCGTAAGGCTGGAATGTCGGAACGGGGATGTATCCTACTGCTAAATTGCATGTGTTAGTGGGCATACGACGACGTTGTTGGGAGGCGAACGCTTTGCGTTGATCGACCTGGCCGTCAAATGTTGTGTACTTGCGAGGTGGTGTTATTTGCATGTAGCGTACCGCTTGTTATGAGGCTTTTGCTCTTTTCCGCCTCTTTCGTGAATGTCGACCGAATTTGGGGGTACTCGCCGTCAATGATTGACCGAGTCTTGGATGCGAAATGTCATCGCATGTCGAATCGGAAAATGTGATTCCTAGAGTCTCCAAGATTTAGACTAGGACGCGTATTATTATCGTCTGCTACCAGGAGAAATTAGTCGACATATACGAAA
>JAIUZE010071125.1:0-32335 GCA_022085475.1 Heliosperma pusillum
CTTATGAGACGAGTCGGGAAAAGTCAACGGAAGTCAAAGTTGACTGAAAAGTCGAGAAAAGTCGAAGATGACTTAAAAGTCAAGAAAAGTTAGGACGACTTAAAAGTCAAGAAAAAGTCAATGACGACTTTAAAAAGTCAAGGAAAAGTCAAAGACGACTTAAAAGTCAAGAAAAGTCAAAGATGACTAAAAACGGTCTTTTCATGGAATCCCTCAAAAATTCCAAATACGAACGCGGATTTTCAAAATAAGACTCGGAACAAAAATTCCTATTTTAAAAACTTAAGTTCTACTGAAAAGTGTTAGTAAATATTTTAACTAGAAAAATCGGCATTTTTTGGGTTTGTTTACAAAAATCAATGTGTGATCCTAAGAGAGCACTTGAGAGGTTGTAATAATCATTGCATGACAAGAGAGAATGGTATCCTCGAATGTCGAAGAGCCATGTTTATACATGAAGTTAAGTGGGAGCTAGATCTATCATGTGTAGACATGAAGGTTAGTGGGAGCTGAGTTAGCCATGTATGGACGTGATGATTAGTGGGAGCACAATATCTTCATGTCTTGCATGTATGAGACATATTAATCATTAGGAATGATGTACTAACATTGCCTTCCGGTGAGGAGTGTTTAGGAAATCATTTCTAGTTGAAAGACTTGGAAGAAGCGTATTGTATCGGAGGCAAGAATATCTCTCATGTCTCGTATGTAGGAGACATATTGGTCATTGGGAATGATGAACTGATATTACCTTCCGTGGAGGAGTGTTTGAGAAATCATTTATAGATGAAAGACTAGGAGTTTGTATCCACACTAGTACAAAAATCATCACATCAGACATTTTCATCAATAGGCATCAGATTTGCAACTGATGCACAGTTGAAACATGTATATTCTTTATGCTTATACATCAGTCTTAAGTCTGATGTCTATTAAAAAATAAACATCAGACTTTTAAGAAATTCGATGTCTATATGTTATATAGACATCAGATGTTTAAGAAAACTAGATGTCTATTCATGACAATGGACATCAGAGCTCTAAAAAACTGATGTCTAAAATAATTTTTTTTGTAAAAAAATAAATTATGTTATTGTTCCCGAATACATTAATCCTACATCACTAATGCAAGATGATTCGATAATCAACAACAAATATTTTATACAATTAACCGCTTATTCCAAGTCAATTATCAAAAGATCTTTAACCAACTAAGTTACGAAAAAAATAGAAACCAATGCTTCATTAACAGCTACACTTTTAAATACATACTTAGCCGTAAGATTAGTCGTAAGATCTTGATAAATGAATCCAAAGCAACGAATGTTACTGATTACTCCTTAGCAATTCGTACTTCTTGACCTTCACTTTAGCCTTGTCACCTCTTACAATCACACATCAAGCAATCTATTAACGCCTTTTACATCTTCTTGTGAACCTCATCATCCTGTATTATGCAAAATCTCACGCTTTCGAATGAACTGTTACCCAATTAGCGGAAATTGATCATTTTATCTTTATATTTGCAGTACACGAAACATCATTACCCACCTTCTAGCTTGATTGCTCCAGAGAGCTGCAGCTTTCGTGTTCAATGTCAAGCTGGTGTTGGGCTCTGCAATTAAACATAAACTGGATTGCATTCGTCATGTCAAAAAACATAGCCAGGAATACTGTGATCAATTTGTCTCAACACAGTGTTATTAATAAACTAATGCAATGAATTATGAGTATCTCATTTGTATTCGTATGTAACAGTCTCAAGATAGTCTCGGAAATTACCTCCAAGCGGTAGGTAAAAAGAAAGAGCACAAAACCAAAACTATTTGCAGCATACAACTTCACCAGTTAGAAAAACACCAAACCCACATAAACCAATAAATTAACTTTTTTCTCCGCTGATACTAGTGTATTAGAACCAACACATAGACAAACATATTATGGGAAGACAAAGAAAAGACTATTTATCAACATCAATATAAAAAAATAGTTCAATTAGAAGCTCTGAAAACTAACCTTGAATATTGACATCTTTTTCTCAACTTTAGCTCACATCTCATGAATAACAACTCCTTACTCCATCTCCTTTAGTAAAAACATCAACTTTGCAGCCATAAGAACACTGCAATCCAAATTTGATGAACTACTCTTTCAATTTTCATAAAGTAGAGGAAGCTTTCATGTGAATCAAGATCCTCATGGACGTTGAAGCTTAAACCGAGTCCAAGCTCTCCCTTTTGACACATTAAACTCAGCTAAGTTATCTTTGAAATTTATCAAAAACAACCTCTTTGGCTCTTTTAAACAGTCACCTATAGTGATAGGTAAATTCATGTAAATAACGAAAGAGGAAAACAAAAGGCAACTTTCCAAATGACGACTATGAAAATTTAATCGAGAAGCCACTGATTTACTGTTGCTTCACAATAAAAGAAGTGAATACATTTTAGCTTCATTCCAACATATTTCAAAGCTAATTAAAAAGATTGTGAGTGCACCCTGAAAAGTTGACAAGCTAACAAATAAAAAGCAAGGTGAACTAATACACATTGAAGTGACAATACTATCCTGATCATGAGAACAAAACAACAATACAATTGTTGTCAATATGAGCATTGGTTATTTTAGAATTTGAATTAGTCACAGAAACTGTCCAATTCTTACCCCTAAGATCATTAGCCTGTTTTTAATGAGCACATTACCCGCAACTTTTAATATTTGATAAGCATCAAGCATCAACATCGAGCTAATGCAGTCTAGCAAAACACCCAAATAATAGAACCATAAAACTAAAAATTGACAAAAACTGAGTGGTAGAAAACCCGATGCTGACATCGATAATCTCAGCAGAAAGATAAACTAATTGATCTTTCATCCAAAACCTAAATCAGGACTAACGCAAATTACACAGTGACAATAAATGAAACTAATACCCTAAATTTTGATTATGAACAAGTTAATAACCAAGCAATGAAACAAAAAAAAACAAATGAGACGAATCAATTGCATACCCATCAAAATCCAAACGAAAAACCCTAAATTTTGTACAAACCTAAACCAGATTAAAATACAAGTAATTTGGTATATTAAAGAACTTGAAGTACCTAGTGTTTAGAGTAAGGAGTATTTGCAGTGATAGATGGCGGCGAATCGACGGGAACCCCTAGGCGTCGTCGACCGTAGCGAGTGAGCGATGGTTATGGTGGCAAGTAAGAAGAGTATGGGTTTACAATGTACTGAGTATGTGATGTATTTGAGAGGGGGGGGGGGAGTATTTGAGTATTGGGTTAGAAACCAATATACATAAATTGGTGAGCTGAAGAGTTTTAATATCAGAGATTGTGTGTGATGAAAATAGCAGCGCGAATTTTTCTGCCAATATTTCATTTTAGTATGCATCTGTTTTTAAGTCCTCCCATGTATATTAAAATGGAATATAAGTTCTTTTTACATAGGCATGGGTTTTAGTACAAGTTTGATGTCTATATAATTACACACATCAGTTTTTTTAAAATATCACATGTCCAAATTTAGACATTGGATTTCTTCATAAATCTGATGTCTATTATGTGATGTTTATTAAGTATTTTGTAGTGGTGCCAAAATCTATAGTGATAGATGAGAGAGGATATACACGATTGCTAATGTCTCCACCATTAGGCCAATCATATATGCCAAGATATGCAAATACCTTGATAAGTTGTGTACTTGAAGCATGACAAGTTGATAAGAACTAATCCACATGAGAGTCATTGGATAGCCTCCAAGAATGTCCATGAGATTCTCGAGGAGAACTATGAGTTTATTCTTATGTTTGGTAAAAATAACTTAGTTGCGTGTTAAGTGTCACACGAACCCAAGTTTCCAAACCTGTAAAGGATCTAACAAAATCCAAGGCTAAATTTTGTGTTATTAAAAGCGAATATATCTAACAAAAGGGATGATTGAAGTGTCAATCATTGAAAATTGAAAGTCTATAGACCTTAATTAGACTCCTCTAATTAGTTACTAAATTACTTGTTAATTTAGTGTTTAATGATCTATGTAACATGCATGCATATATAAAGACATTATATAAAAGAAGAAATTTCCTCACATTGAAATGAAAATAAATGGGCACAATAAGAACTTCTTCTTATTGTTCTTGAGCTAATGTAGGAAATAATCCTCCAACAATCTTCAAATAAGAAGACCTCCTTCAAGTTGCACCCAAGATTTACCCAAATAATCTAACCTTATTATTAACTAGATAATAAGATAGATATTATACTACTACTATTAGTATATATTACTACCCTAGTAATACTTAGTAAATATTAGTATTGTGAGAGTTTTAGTGAGAAGATGAATTTTAGAGAGATATGTGAATTAAACACAAAATCAAGTGAATGAAAAATGAACAACTATTGTCCATTATAGCCATTTTGGCCGAACCATGATTGTCCCAAATGGCCTCTTATTTTGTTATTTTATTCACATGCAATGTAGTAGAGTGTAGTAGTGTTTGTAATGATTTTGGAATGCATGATATGTCATTATCATAAGGTTGCTTGTTTGCATAAACAAGAACAATTATCATCACTACTACTACTACCATGACCGGCCATATTTGGCTCAATATGGTCCATTTTTATTTTTGATATTTGTCCCACAAATTCTTATTAATCATATGTTTAATTATCTTATATAATTAAGTGTTAATTTGATCATAGAACAATTATATGACACAAATTAATAAACATTATGTACTTAACATTTAACTGATATTTTACCATTATATCAATAAATAATGGGTCCTACAATGCTTAGTTAATTTATTTTGCAACTCCTTGTAAATATAATTAACTAATTACCTCTATCTCAAAACCTCAACTAATTTCGTAATTAAACGATTAATTACTAAGTTAGATCTTATTTAATCATATTAAAATAAGATATAAATTTATTAGTCAATTATTACATAATTGAAAAATAAACTTAATCGAATTTGAGTTCCTAACTCATTTTCGAATAATTAACTCTCGTACATATCAAATATATGTAATGGACTAATCAATTGTATCATATACAAATAATTAGTTACTATTTGGGTTTCATCCTATAGTTGTGACCGAAAGGGATCAGTTGATCACCGCCGTCAAACGACAATAACGTCAAACTCTAGTCAGCCAACCGTTATTGATTTACGTTAATCAACTGACTAATCATGTATAAATATACTCAATAAATATCCCAATTATATTCCTTAATGAGATTTATTATGTGGCGCACTATTATGGAGGACACATACTCCAACAATCTCCCACTTGTCTGACACAAGTGTGCGTCACCAATTCTCTTGTCTCTTGATCACATCTCCCACTCAACGCAAGGTGTCTTTCAGGTCGCACTTGCGATTGATTATATCTAGAGTGGTTTTCTCGATATGGAGAGTAACTGTCTGACCCTAAAATCTACTATAGATCCCTTTCCGAGCGTGGCCACGCATTTACAGCAACTACTCCTCGAGTGGCCTAAAGATGTTTGTACCCAACGTGGGTGGACAATTCCTGTTGACTCATCTACTTTGTACAATGCAGATCACCATGATCCAGAAGATGTCCATCGCCCTCCTTTCACGGAACGACCTAGAACACCAACCAAAACCAATCGGAAATTGCACTGACTCAAATAGACGGTCGCCAGTCAAAAGTATCGACTCATATGAATAAGATTGAGGACCCTGCCAAGACTAGGCATCAATTAATTGATTTAAGGGTCTATACAAAGGTCACTGTTCGACAGAGTGTCATACAGTCTTTCTATGTAATCGACCAGTCATCTCCATGAACCTATGGTGCTGAACCAACCTTCGATCGACTTACAATCTAGTCACTTCGAGACGTAACCTCATCGAGTGACTAGAGACAAAATACTAAGTTCGTCCTATTCACTTGAATAGGGTCCAATATTGTCTTACAATCTATTCGGATAAACAAAGTATTAAATTTAGTCAAACTAAATCAAAAGGGTTTATAATAAAACTCGAACAATGAATGCAATTATCGTATATGAAATAATTAATACAACATTCAATTATTACATATTACATAATCCAAAGGAGTTCTGGTACACGTCTCAATCCCATTGTGACGACATGCCCATCATGTTTAGCCTTTGATAAAGGCTTGGTTAAAGGATCAGCAATGTTGTCATCTGTCACAACCTTACAAATGTCAATTTCCTTTCTATCCACGTAATCTCTAATTACATGATATTTCCTAAGTACATGTCTAGACGTATTACTAGACTTGGGCTCTTCTGCTTGAAAGATAGCCCCACTTTTATCACAATAAATCGTGATAGGATCTTTGGCAGTAGGGACTACTGCTAGTCCTTCCAAAATTTGCCAAATCCACACAGCTTCCTTTGCAGCTTCAGACGCTGCAAGGTACTCTACTTCTGTTGTAGAATCCGCTGTAACGCTTTGTTTGAAACTCTCCCAACAAACAGCTCCTCCATTCATCATATAAACATAGCTGTATTGGGATTTCATATCATCCCTATCTGTCTGGAAACTGCCGTCTGTGTAACCCTTTACACGTAATTCAGTCTCACCTTCAAACATTAAGAACAAATCCTTGGTCCTTCTCAAGTAATTAAGGATGTTCTTTACGGCTATCCAGTGACTCTCACCTGGATTTGCTTGGTAACGACTTATCATGCTCAAAGCATCAGCAACATCAAGACGAGTGAACATCATAGCATACATGATTGATCCAACATCGGATACGTAAGAGATCAATTTCATGCGTTCAATCTCCTTGGGTTTGGTAGGGCACTCTTACTTGCTCAAAGTGATCCCACTACCCATAGGAAGAAAGCCTCTCTTAGAGTCTTTCATGTTGAACCGATCAAGAATTTTATCAATATAAGTTTCTTGACTTAATGCTAGTATCCTTTTAGATCTATCCATATAGATCCGGATACCTAAGATGCGCTGGCCTCTCCTAAGTCTTTCATTTGGAAATGAATCCCTAGCCACTCCTTCACAGAAGAGAGTATTGGTATATCATTCCCAATGAGTAGTATGTCATCTACATACAAGACCATAAAAGTTACTTTACTCCCACTAAACTTTATGTATAAACATGGTTCCTCGACACTTCGAGTGAAACTGCATAGAAATAAATTCCAATTGTTTTGAAAATCTCTGCAGAATTGGGCCAACTTTAAATGATCATATCTGGAGCTTTACATGGTCACTTTTTGTGTTCTTTATATTTATGAAATCTTGAATGCGTCTTATTTCACATGGCTTTTGAATCATCAACATTCATTGAGTATATTGTTCACAATCGAGCTTCAAAGACTGTCACACAGAAGGATGTTCTGTTTTTCTGAAAATGACATGTCAGCACTAAAACGTGAATAACTCAATATTGGATGGATGGGTTTGGTTGATTATTTTTGGATATGAAAGTTAACATTCTTATCTTTCATTTGAGCAATCATGGGCATTTTAAATCGACCTGAGCAAAGATATATGAGTTTTTGAAGTTCCTGCTGCTGCACAAGAAAACTGCTGCGCATTCACTTCTGACCTGCACTTACTCAAAGGCTTATAACTGAAGTTACATGAACTGTTTTGGCATGATTCCAAATGCAGAAGGAAGCTAACTCATATAGCTTCAATTTGGCTACTCATGGGTCTTCTATTTCTACCTGTGCAAAATATGAGAGCATCTGCAAGATGCCTCTGGAGTCTGGAATACTGCTGCACAGTTGTCAAGTGACCTGCTAGTACTCAAACCTCTATATCTAGAGTTCCATTCATCATTTTTGGTTGATTCCTTTTTGACATGAAAGCTAACATCTCTAGCTTTAAAATGAGATATCATGAGCCTTGGAACTCATCATGAGATATAATTTTTGGTTGATTCCTTTTTGACATGAAAGCTAACATCTCTAGTGGTCCTGCTTTCTTTCAATGTTAGAGCTGCACCTATTCTTGGCCACGACAAAGACATGCCAGCTACCTTGGCTAGGTCACAAGAAGACCTTGGCAAGCCATGACAAGGACTTGTTAAGCCCAAGACAAGGACATGGCAGCCTTGACAAGGACATGGCAGTCCTTGTCTAGGCCAAAATGGCTGTCTCGGTTTGTGACAGTCCATTGGACTGTTGTATGCTAGTTGTTGTTGTCCTCTCTTTTGTATTGCTTTTATTACATTGTCCTTTTGTACTCTAATTTGTAGCCATAGGATCTTGTTTTTGTTTAAGGGCCAAGATGTAATATGAGCATCTATATTAGGAGCTCAAACCCCTTTGTAATATTCAGTTTATGAAATGAAAAAAATCAGGTTTTTGAAACCCTTGTGTCCTTTGCTTTGTGCTTGGGCATTTATCATATTTGCTTAGTGCGAGAGAACCTCCATTTGCTTAGTGCTTTGGAGCGGAGTTGAGTCCATGCTTCGTGTTCTTGGGCGAAACTACATCGAGGCTCAGACTTGCTGTGTGATCTAGTCTAAGTCATATCCATCTACCTCCCATTTTATAATACTCACAAAATAAGCCCTCCAAAACAGCCCTCAAACTGAGATGAACAACTACTCGAGTCGAGTTTAAATTGTTGTTGATTCGTTGAGTCTTGGTTGCACTTGGTCGTACAAAGCGGTTTCTGGGACCTTCATATCCTTAGCCCGGTTTTAGGTGTCATTTAGCTTAGGTTTTGTGTCACTTGAGACATGCTCGGGTGGCTGCTGTTTGGGAGTCTTTCTTGGCACGAAATCAGCCCCTTTGGGTCTTGTTTCAGTGCACTTCGCCTAACTGATTGATCATCCGACAACTGTGAAACTGTCTTTACTTCTTCTCTCTTTTGAATCGGTGAACCTTCTTGAAATGCCTTCAATATGGTCAAGCTTGCTTCTCAAATCGTCGGGTTCTAGGCAAATGCTCGGGAATATAGAAAAAGGGCGTAGAAATGTCACTTTCCCTACAAAACAGGTTAGAACATAGGAATTCGCCTAGAAAACGATATTAGCTCATAAAACGGCTTAACAAAGCACAAATGACATACAAAACCGAGCTAAAATGGGGATTAAAATCATATAAATATTCACTTATCAAACTCCCCCAAGCTAAACCCTTGCTTGTCCTCAAGCAAACATAACAAACAATACCAGGACAAGGGTTGCAAGCATTGGCTACTACACCATCAAGAAACAAACCTCAACGTAAAACTTTGGAACCATAATGAATCATAACCCAAAAACAAGGTGGGCAAGAATGATACATAAACATGGCTGAGATTTACATAACGGCGTAGCACAAAGAACTTCACTGCAGAATTTTCGGCTCTTGCATGATCTTTTGACAATGGACTCTCACGGCACACTCGAACACTCATTGCATGTAAAAGGTGATTTCTTTATGTGTAAATGTTTTTGAGACACTCACCTATCTACGACTTATGAAAGTGTGTCCGCAATCTAATATGGTAAACAATTCAAAACACAAGTCAAAGATCACAATGCACATAGAAAAGAAGCCGAAAAGATGAGAAGAAGGCTTTGGGAAATGGGTGAAAGGTGGACAAACAGTTATGGTCATGTGAAGGTTAGAATGAGCTAGCAACTGACCAATGATAAATGGATACTCAATCCAAACTTTCGATCAATTTCCCAGAAGACGGATAACGAAGCCTAAAAGCAACAAATTGGCTTATTACACACGAAACACAAGGGTAAACTCCTTCTGAATATTGACTTGACATTTCTTAGGAGATACTCACAACTTCTTCTTTTATTTCTTCCCTTTTTTTTTTCTTTTCGTTTCTCTTTTTTCTTTTTTTTTTCTTTTTCTATTCATTTTTTTTTTCCTTTTCTTTTCTGAACATAACATTGCTTCTTGAACATTTTGGTTCTTCCAAATTCACTTTGACATATAAGAACAAATCTTCTCAAAAGAGCACCCATACACCATAGTCTAGCTACTAGCTCAACAGGGTAGGCAGTTTTTATATGTAGCTATTATTTTGTGAAGCATTTGTATGAAGGGGCTAATTTTGAGGTGTAATTCAAAGTGAAAAAGACTTCAAATCTTAGTGAATCATGAATGCAATGCTTATAGGAATGAAATAAGAACCATACTTATGCGTTTTGACATGACACACATCACAAGGAGAACTACACACACCTAGATGAGACTGGGTATAGATGTACCTGCCTAAGGAAGTTCTACCTTACAATATATGTAACTTGCCAAATGTCAAGATCAAGCGTACTCATCTATAGATTCATTCCATGCCTACTGTGTACAAGACTTCCCCATGTATGCACAATTCAATGAATATTGAATCATTATCTTTTGAAAGCTCTAAGTTTGAGAAATGTAACATGATAGCATAGTAAACAAGCAAGCAAAGCAAGAAAAGCATTCAATTATGTTCAGAAATTTTTAAATTTTTTCAAAAATCTTCTTTTTCTTTTATTCAAAATTTGAAAAATGATCAACTAAAATGCAAAATGGGAAAATGCAATCCCTCCCCCAAGCTAAACATCACATTGTCCTCAATGTGAGCACAAAGACAAAATATGCAATGAGATGCTTAATGGGGAAAAGGAAAAAAAAATGAAAGAAGAGTGAAGCTTACTAGTCAGCGCGGACTCCCCCAAGCTAGTCTTTTGGACTTGACAAGGAAGGTCTTTATAGATTCTTCAAAAACTCTTTCATCTGCAAAATAAATCCTAACAATGAAAAAGGGAATAAAAAAAATGCAAAAAGAAAAAGAACACGGGTTGCCTCCTGAGAAGCGCAATTTAAAAGTCTTGCTAGACTCCGTTTCTTTCTTTGATCATCCTTTATCTTTAAGCTCACTATCATCCAAACTCATCTTCATAGCGTTCTTTACATTCTCCATCCATGCCAAGCTTTTCCGAGAATAGCCCCTTCTAGCACTTTTAGCAGTAGTGCTTTTAGTATGCTCACCTGCAAGAGAATCAACACTAACATGTGCCTCCAACGGATCCGTTAGTAAGGATCGAGGCATAGAAGAAACAATAGAAGAGTCATACACATCAAGCACATAACATGAGTCTTCTAACACAGGACTCCTAACAGTGGAATTTTTACTAAAGGTCACCTTGTCATCTCCTATCTCTAATGTCAACTTCCCATTCTTGACATCGAAAACTGCACCAGTGGTGTGCAAAAAGGGTCTTCCCAAAATGATTGGGATTTCAGAGTCCTCGGCCATGTCAAGTACTAGAAAGTCAACGGAATGAAAAACTTACCAATTTTGACGGGCACATCTTCTAAAACACCCATAGGTTGTTTTAGAGAACGGTCTGCCATTTGCAAAGTAATATTAGTGCATTTCAAAGCACCTATGTTAAGTTTTTCAAACATAGAAAAGGGCATGACACTTAAACTAGCACCTAGGTCGCAAAGGGCCTTATCAATGGTATACGTGCCTATAGTGCAAGGGATGGAGTAACTACCAGGATCCTTAAGTTTTGGTGGAGACTTATTTTGCAAGAGTGCACTACACTATTCAGTGAAAGCTACGGTCTTCATCTCATTGAAGGATCTCTTCTTTTTGAGGACTTCCTTCATAAACTTGGAATAAGAAGGAACTTGGGAAAGCAATTCAATGAAAGGGACTGTTACCTTTAAATTCTTGACGACGTCAAGGAACTTACCATACTTTGCCTCCTCCTTGTGCTTGGCTAACCTTTGGGGAAATGGGACTTTGATCTCAATAGGAATCTCGGGCTCTTTCCCTTTTGACATGGGCACCTCATCTTCAACATCAACAACCACGGGCTCATCATTATGCTTACCACTTCTCGAGGAAATGGCATTTACAGTTTTGTGAGGTTGGTAACATTGTGAAGGCAGCTGCCCTTGCTTTTGGTAGTTATTAGAAGAGGCATATTGGGAAATTTTAGCTTCCAACAATTTGATGGCGGCATCCTTAGCTTGATCTCTCTCCTAGAATTGAGCTATTATGGTGTCTTGCCTTTGAGCCAATTGCAGCATCATGGCTTCAAGTTTACTTACACCATTGTCTCTTTGTTGAGATGTAAAGGATTGAAATTGTTCTAGCTTTTGTGTGAGAAGGGCTACTTGAGCTTGTAAAAGTGTCAAAGTGGGGTCCTCTTGCTTAGATTTCGATGGTATGGAGAATGAATTTCTATATTGAGAATCGTAAAATGCCATGGATTCAATGGTAGTGTGAGCAATTTCAACATTAATTTGATCAAATCTTCCATTGTTAGCAGATCCAGGATACGACGGGACTCTATATAACACCCATTATAGAATGTGATGGCAAGGAGCCATGGATCTATCCCATGATGAGGACACTCTCTTTGCAAGTCCTTGTACCTCTCCCAAGCTTCATATAGGCTCTCATCGTCCCCTTGTCGGAAACCAGTGATTTGACTTCTCAACAAAGCGGTCTTTTCTGGAGGAAAGTACTTTTTTGGTAGAAGGCAAGAGCTAAACTCTCCCAATCGGTGATACCTAATGTAACCTTATCAAGGCTATGTATCCACAACTTTGCCTTACCCCTCACAGAAAATGAGAAGAGCATCTCTCTAATTTGCCCTTGGGTGACTCCAGTTTGTCTAATACTGGAGCAATAGTCACAGAAGTTTTGGATGTGAAGGTTGGGATCTTCTGTGGCATTGCCACTAAATTGGCTTCTTTCTATAAGGTTAATGAAGGCAGGTTTGATTTCAAAGTTTTGGGCTGCGATTTGGGGTGTAGCAATACCCCTTGGAAGTGTTTCTGCGGTGGGTTTGGAATGGTCTGAAAGTCGAACCATTTTCTTTTGTGAAGATGAAGATGGAGTGTTGTTTGAAATTTGATTGGTTTTTGTGAATGGAGATGAGAATGGATCTTCTTCTCCTTCAAGATTAGATAAAATATCCGAGTAATTCTCACGAATACGGTCTAAACTTAAAGTATCAGAAGCTTTTGAAATTTCGTTGAATAGCTTTCGTCTCCTACGCAGAGTTCTTTTTCGGTCGGGGTCTAAAGAGATAAGGGTCCCTAGTCTAGAAGATTTGGGCATAAGATTGAAAAGCTAAGATGAAAAATTAAGAGAGGTCTAAAGGAATTTAGGTTCCTAAAGACTAGATAAAACTTATTGCGATAAAAATCACAAGAAAAAGGAAAACTAAACCGTGCTCCCCGGCAATGGCGCCAAAATTTGATCGGACCTGTCGCGAGCCTGATACAAAGATAATTTACCCAGACTAGGCTAATAACAAATTAATGTAATTAGGGAAGTAGAGGTCGATCCTCAGGGAAATGGTGTTTCCTATAGAATGTGAAATGTCTCGCAATTGGGTCTTATCTAATGAATATATGGGTTTTGGGAATTTAGTTTCTAAACTACTACAAGGCATAAACGAAAACGAAATAAAAGCAAATGGAAATGAAAACAATAAAGCAAGTGATGAATTAACAATGATGAAAAACATCTAGGGAAGTAGGTTCACACATGTAGGTTGACATATTGATGAAATTGGATATGGAACATGCAAATAATTCATTGTGAGTTCGTAAGAATGATGTGTTCATTACAATCATAGATCAGATGGTCTAGCAGGCTTTTAGGCAATTTACTAGGTCTTAATCCACCATGTCATGCTTTGTCTATTCAATTCACGTATCTCTACCTTGGAAAAGAATTCCATTTTAGTCAATGATTTTCGGCCAGAAAACGTTAACTATCGTTATAGTCTAAACATGCATTGACACAATGTTTTAAAAGCACAATTTCTTTTATCCAATTATCATCTTTTAATCAACCTAACATGGCTACCCTACACCCTAGAAAGGTGACTACTCACTCATGGCGATGTCTAAATCTAAGATGATATTAACAATGAAAACTAGGATAGACATGTTTAGTTGGTTTTGACAATATTTTAAGACTCTCTATGTGGCGATAATAACGACGCTAAATTGATAATCTAATGAAACGAAATGACAATTATAACGATAAAAAATGAATCTAAGATAACATGTAAAGAAAATAACAATCAAAATAGAAAACAATAAAGACATTTAAACAAAGGATAAAATAGGAATACCTAGGTGACGATCAACAATTAAAGTGATAACAATATTAGAAATCCCTTGCATAGAATAATCGTTCTTTGAATTACAACACTTGTACCCAACAAAGTAGATTACAAAGATTGAAACTCTTATTAATCTAAGCTAAGGTTTTGATGTAGAAAGGACAGAAATAAACTAAGAACTAAAGATGAAAAAGAAGAAGAAAATGAGAGAAGGGAGGCTAGTTCTCCCTTCTCCTAATCTAAAGAGAAATGTAAGAAGAGAAGAGATTATTGTAAAGAGGATGTGTTGAGAAGAGTGGCTGGAGCATCCTTTATATAGCATTAGGGTTTCGTGGGGAAGGGGTCGAGCATTGAACATATAGAACAAAAGGAGGAAATTGATGCAATTTGCTCGAAGCAGGAGGGATACCCGATCGGGTACACACTTACCCGATCGGGTAAGTTGTCATCTGGGTCCATTGACTCTCGTTTCACCTCCCCTTGCATATGACTTGACTTCCAACATCCCCCTTGACCTCTTGAGTCGGGTTTGTTGATAGGGTTTGATGTAAAGCGATGAATTCTTCGCCTAACTGATTGATCTTCCGACAACTGCGAAACTGTCTTTACTTCTTCTCTCTTTTGAATCGGTGAACCTTCTTGAAATGCCTTCGACATGGTCAAGCTTGCTTCTCAAATCGTCGGGTTCTAGGCAAATGCTCGGGAATATAGAAAAAGGGCGTAGAAACGTCACTTTCCCTACAAAAGAGGTTAGAACATTGGAATTCGCCTAGAAAACGATATTAGCTCATACAACGGCTTAACAAAGCACAAATGACATACAAAACCGAGCTAAAATGGGGATTAAAATCATAAAAATATTCACTTATCAAGACTGTATACTGAATGACCAAAAGCTAAATAATTTGGGAATCTTCAAAAATGACCAAAGCTAACAAAAGCTAAAGACAATACACTGAATGACTACACATCTTGAACTTGCTATAAATTCAGAAAAGAATACTCACTGCAAATAAACCAAACCAAAACCATCAAATTACTTATCTATTTTTAAAATGACTCAAAATGTTGCTCGTCCATATCACTGTGTCCTAATGAATGCCCCAGGCCATATAGACGATGGAAAATTTGTTGTCAAAAGCTTTACTCCTTTGAGGAATAAGCTTATTGAGCTGGGATACTCGGTCGGCAGAATTAAGGCACAATGGGCGCCTTGGGGATTCAAAGGGATAATACTCATTCAATTTGGAACATCACTTGCAGATGCAGAATCAGCATTTAAGCTTGGCAATATGTTTCAACTCGGAGGCTATGGTAAGAGCGACTGGGTTGCTCCGAATAGATAAACAGTCGAACCATACCTGTGGGTAGCCACAGACGAGGACGCCGAGCTTCTGAAGAATACCGTGGACTATTTCCACGTGCCATATCCGACCATCTTGAATGGTCAGCAGTCGGCCAATTCAGAAATCGTCGATGCCTACAACCAGGTTGTGGCTGTTTTCCAAGCAAAGTACACCTAAAAATTCAAAGCAACATCACATTATTAACCATCTCAGGATCGGGGACGTTTCTTGCCCGACATAGTTTCTTCGTTAATCCAAATACCTTCACCATGATCATCACGCATATAGATGCTTTTAATGTTATCATGATCAGTGTCAACATTGTCGAAATAAGATACAGTGGAAGAGTGATCCATTCCCTCAAACACGACATCCTGATCATTATCCCCACCATTATCGGGTGCACCCCGTCTACTCCTTATAGATAGTACAACAGACCACTTCTTATCCATAGGATTGGTGACATAGAACACTTGTTTAGCTTGGGATGCCATTATGAAAGGATCATCCTTATTATTTCCAACCTTATCCAAATTGACCAACGTAAATCCCATTTTATCCTTTCGAACACAATTGTTGTTGTTATCAACCCAGTTACATCGAAACAGAGGTATTGTGAAATCAATGTAATATAATACCAATATTTCTTGAATAACACCATAATAAAGGCATTTTCCCCAAATAGGTTTTTTATCTTTTGAAGTAGCAAAGTGCATTGCCTCAAATTCAGAACTCACACCACTATTTTGCATTGTGCTCAACTCATCTTGCTCGCGGGTGTAAAAAGTATAACCATTAATAGCAAAACCGCTGAAAAAAGTGGCCCTGGCATTTGGACCTAACCCAAGACGTAGTAACCTAGGAGAGATGTCTTCACCATACAAATTATTATACTCCAAGACAATACTCCTAAACCACTCTCCGAACGTCTTCTTATGCTCGTTTGCAATCCACATCTCGCTCTTGTTTGGGTGATCGTATTTGAGCTCATCTTTGTGTTGTTGAATATAAGGTTGCACCTCATCTTCGTTGTTTAGCACATACGTATGTGCTAAATGTAACATGTCACGTGCCACAATTGTTTCAACCCGGCCCCTAATACCTTTTCCGGTCATCCAGTCACTATGACGATTCTTTGGAACGCCAATTAACTCCTCAGGGGAGAGATGAGCGTAACAATATGCAAGAGCTTCGTCTAATATAGCGCGTTCAGCAATACAACCTTCTGGACGATACCGATTAGATGTATAGTCCTTTTACACTTTCATCAATCTTTCGAAAGGATACTGGTATCTCAAGTACACGGGCCCAAGGTACAAAATCTCCCTAACCAAGTGAGTGGTCAGGTGAATCATGATAATGAAGAAAGAGGGTGGAAAATACATTTCAAAATGACAAAGAGAGGTGACAACAAGGTCCTGCAATAAATACGCATCATCGGGATCGATGACATTATCGCATATGGACTGGAAGAAGAGACAGAATCTGGTAATAGCATATCGTACCTTTTCAGGTAAAATGGAACGAATAGCCACAGATAGTAATTGTTGCATCAAAGTGTGGCAATCATGTGACTTTAACCCGGTGAGTTTTAGGTCTTGCATCGACACAAGGCTTTTGATGTTGGACGAATAACCATGTGGCATTTTAATTCCATTCAAGCATGCACAAAACTCTTTTTTCTCATTCCGTGAAAGGGTATAAGCTGCTGGCGGTAAAAATGTACCATTACCTCTCTTCTGTGGTGCCAACTCTAGCCTAATACCCATCATTTGCGTATCTTCCCTAGCTGCGGCGTTATCCTTTGTTTTACCGGGAACATTCAGGAGGGTATTGATAATATTATCACAGACATTTTTCTCAATGTGCATGAAATCGAGGCAATGCCTGACCACCAGGTCAGGCCAATATGAAAGTTTATCAAAAAATATGGATCTTTTCTTATACCCACGAGTAGACAATTTAGAGCCGTTCTTCTTCCCGTATTTTATCTCAATATGCTTTACTTTCTGATAAACTTTATGCCCACTCAAAATTCTAGGAGGTTGACGAAGTTGATCGGGTTGTCGCGTACCCTAATCAAAGATAAATAACCCAGACTAGGCTAACAACAAATTAATGTAATTAGGGAAGTAAGGGGTCGATCTTGGGGAGACAGGAGATACTTGTGAATAGTTGTGGTTAGAACTCTACCTTGGACGATTGGCAAATGTTTGTCACTAATTACTAAATAATAACGATGCAATAAAGAAAAGAATCTAGGGAAGTAGGTTCACACATGTAGATTAATATATTGATGAAATTGGATTTAGGATATGCAAATAATTCATTGTGAGTTCGTAAGAATGATGTGTTCATTACAATCATAGATCAGATGGTCTAGCAGGCTTTTTAGGCGATTTACTAGGTCTTAATCCACCATGTCATGCTTTGTCTATTCAAATATCGTATTTCTACCTTGTAAAAGAATTCCATTTTAGTTGATGATTTCCGGCCAGAAGTCGTTAACTATCGTTACAATCCAAACATGCATAGACACAACGTTTTAAAAGCACAATTTCTTTTATCCAATTAACATCTTTTAATCAATCTAACATGGCTATCCTACACCCTAGAAAGGTGACTACTTATGCATGATTAACATTGAAAAGGAAACTAAGATTATAAAACTAAGAATGATAAACATGATAAAGGAAATACTAAAAGAAAATGAAACTATAATGGAATAAGAACTTGAATAGGAAATGCAAACACGGAAACTTGAATTCCAATTACAACTAGAACAACTACAATTGAAGAAAACTTAGAACTAGACTTAAACTAAACTAGAGAAAACTAAAACTAAACTAAACTAAGAAAGAAGAAGAACTAAACTAAAGAGAAATGTAAGAAGAGAAGAGATGTTGTGTGTAGAGATTGTGTGAGATGAGATTATTTGATATGAGGGGCTAGAGCATCTATTTATTGCATTAGGGTTTCGAGGAGAAGAGGTCGGGCATTAAACACATAGGTCAAAAATAGGAAGTTGTAGCCGTCATGCTCGGATCGGCACACTTACCCTATCGGGTTCACCACTTACCCGATCGGGTATGTGGTCTTCTGGAAGCTTTTGACTAACGATTCATCTCCCTTTGCTTTGACTTGACTTCCAACATCCCCCTTGACCTCTTGAGTCGGGTTTGTTGATAGGGTTTGATATAAAGCGATGAATTCTTCCGCCTAAATGATTGATCTTCCGACAACTACGAAACCGTCTTTACTTCTTCTCTCTTTCGAATTAATGAACCTTCTTGAAATGCCCTTGATATGGTCGAGCTTGCTTCTTCGAATCGTCGGGTTCTAGGCAAATGCTCGGGAATATAGAAAAAGGGCGTAGAAACGTCACTTTCCCTACAAAACACGTTAGAACATAGGAATTCGCCTAGAAGACGATATTAGCTCATAAATTGGCTTAACAAAGCACAAATGACATACAAAACTGAGCTAAATTGGGGGTTAAAACTATACAAATATTCACTTATCAAACTCCCCCAAGCTAAACCTTTGCTTGTCCTCAAGCAAACATAACAAACAATACCAGGACAAGGTTGCAAGCGGTTGTTACTACACCATCAGGAAACAAATCTCAGCATAAAGCTTTGGAAACATAATGAATCATGACCCAAAAACAACGTGGGCAAGAATGATACATAAACATGGCTGAGATTTACATAACGGCGTAGCACAAAGAATTTCACTATAGATTTTCGGCTCTTGCATGATCTTTTGACATATAGACTCTCATGACACACTCGAACACTCATTGTATGTAAAAGGTGATTTCTTTATGTGTAAATGTTTTTGAGACACTCACCTATCTACGACTTATGAAAATGTGTCCGCAGTCTAATATGGTAAACAATTCAAAACACAAGTCAAAGATCACAATGCACATAGAAAAGAAGCCGAAACAATGAAGAAGGCTTTGGGAAATGGGTGAAAGGTGGACAAATAGTTATGGTCATGTGAAGTTTAGAGTGAGCTAGCAACTGACCAATGATAAATGAATACTTAATCCAAACTTTCGGTCAATTCCCAAAAGACAAAAAACGAAGCCAGAAGAAACAAATTGTCTTATTACACACGAAACACAAGGGTAAACTCCTTCTATTGATTGAATTAACATTTTGAGGAGATACTCACAACTTCTTTTATTTTTTATTTTTTCGATTTCTCTATTTTTTAATTTTCTTTTTCTATTTCATTCATTTTTTTCCTTTCTGAACATAACATCACTTCGTGTACATTTTCGTTCTCCCAAATTCACTTTGTCATGAAGGACAAATCTTCTCAAAATAGCACCCATATACCATAGTCTAGCTACTAGCTCAACAGGTTAGGCAGTTTTTATATGTAGCTATTATTTTGTGAAACATTTGTATGAAGGGGCTTAATTTGAGGGGTATTTCAAAGTGAAAAAGGCTTCAAATCTTAGTGAATCATGAATGCAATGCTTATAGGAATGAAATGAGGACCATACTTATGCGTTTTGACATGACACATATCACAAGGAGAACTACACACACCTAAATGAGACTGGGTATTGATTTACCAGTCTAAGGAGGTTCTACCTTACAATATATGTAACTTGCCAAATGTCAAGATCAAGCGTACTCCTCTATAGATTCATTCCATGCCTACTGTGTACAAGACTTCCCCATGTATGCACAATTCAATGAATATTGAATCATTATCTTTTGAAAGCTCTAAGTTTGGGAAATATAACATGATAGCATAGTAAACAAGCAAGCAAAGCATGAAAAGCATTCAATTGTGTTCAGAAATTTTTTAAATTTTCTCAAAAATCTTCTCTTTCTTTTATTCAAAATTTGAAAAATGATAAACTAAAATGAAAAATGGGAAAATGCAATCCCTCCCCCAAGCTAAACATCACATTGTCCTCAATGTGAGCACAAAGACAAAATATGCAATGAGATGCTTAATGGGAAGAAGGGTAAAAAGGGAAAAAGATGAAAGAAAAATGAAGCTTACTAGTGAGCGCGGACTCCCCCAAGCTAGTCTTTTGGACTTGACAAGGAAGGTCTTCATAGATTTTTCAAAAACTCTCTCATCTTGCAAGGTAAAGCTAACAAAACAACGAAAAAAGGGAAAAATAAAAATAAAATGCAAAAAGAAAGGGAAAACACGGGTTGCCTCCCGAGAAGCGCTGGTTTAACGGCTCGCTAGACTCTTTATTAATGAAAATCATTCTTTGTGCCTTAAAAAGCATGTCAATGCCCTTAGAAGTCGATCATATACCTGCGCATGGGCTATACAAAAACATATGTAAGCAATTGACAAGATATAGGCCTGAAATATTGAAGGTAAGAATTGATATATCTTATCATTGTGCGCATGACAAACTTCATAGATGACCACTGAATTGCTCCACTTGTCAGTGAGAGATGGAGTAAAATGTTTAAGATCATGGAACAAACAATTAGTTCCCAAAATATCGTTAGTGGACTCTAATTGGGGGTAGGGTGAATCAAAGGATTGGGAATCAAAAATGGGTGGTTGATCCCACTTAATTTCAAGGCTGCGTTCACAAAACCCAGTATCATTTTCAAATAAATCTGGAATATCCTTAGCTAAGGGATTTTCAAAGAAATCTGATGACTCGATCAACGACTCTCCATGGGAGTCACAAATGGGCTTAACAACATCCCTGTCTAAAGTCTCGGCTACCATATGGTCAATATCAATAATGGGGGTCTCAAGATTGTCAAATGGAACGACACTAGAGTGACTTTCAATAGAAAAGGTTGGACCATCATCATCGTCATCTATTAATTCATATGATTGGGGAGAATTAGACTCACATGAGGGGGCTGAAAAAGCACAGGAGAAAATAGACTCACATGGGGGTGAAAAAGCATAAGGAAAATTGATTGGCTTACATTTTTTAAACGTGGGTTCTTCCTTTTGCCCTTTGAGTATTTGAAGTTGAGCCCTGATTTCATTGATTTGCTCTTGGATTCTCAACCGCCGGTGCGTTTCATCCTGAGATTGGGATGCCATAAAGTCCAAGAAAATCCAAAGTTCCTTTCCTCTCTTCTGATAAAAACTTCCACCACTCAATTGCATAGCCAGGCTACGACACTTAATGAGCATTCCATGAATCACGACATTCCTCATATAGGTCTCATCAAGGGTATACCCAAGAGAGATAATATGTCTATAATAGCTATAAAATCGGTCGAGGTATTCATGGAAAGGCTCATTCTCACATTGTGGTGGTTGGAAATAAATAGTCATTGAGAGAAAATAAAGCAAACCCTTTGAAAGAAAATATTCCTATTACCTGAAAAGAGTCACTATACTACAACGAAAAGGTGAGAAAAATCTCAAGGAACAAGTGTTCCTCGACACAAAAGAAAAGAAGAAAAGAAAAAGACAAGGTAAAACTCTACTAATCACAAATAAACAAAACCGTGCTCCCCGGCAACGGCGCCAAAATTTGATAGGGTTATCGTGTACCCTTATCAAAGATAAATAACCCAGACTAGGCTAACAACAAATTAATGTAATTAGGGAAGTAAGGGGTCGATCTCGGGGAGACGGGAGATACTTGTGAATAGTTGTGGTTAGAACTCTACCTTGGACGATTGGCAAATGTTTGTCACTAATTACTAAATAATAACGATGCAATAAAGAAAAGAATCTAGGGAAGTAGGTTCACACATGTAGATTAATATATTGATGAAATTGGATTTAGGATATGCAAATAATTCATTGTGAGTTCGTAAGAATGATGTGTTCATTACAATCATAGATCAGATGGTCTAGCAGGCTTTTTAGGCGATTTAATAGGTCTTAATCCACCATGTCATGCTTTGTCTATTCAAATCTCGTATGTCTACCTTGGAAAAGAATTCCATTTTAGTTGATGATTTCCGGCCAGAAGTCGTTAACTATCGTTACAATCCAAACATGCATAGACACAACGTTTTAAAAGCACAATTTCTTTTATCCAATTAACATCTTTTAAGCAATCTAACATGGCTATCCTACACCCTAGAAAGGTGACTACTTATGCATGATTAACAATGAAAAGGAAACTAAGATTATAAAACTAAGAATGATAAACATGATAAAGGAAATACTAAAAGAAAATGAAACTATAATGTAAAGACGAGAATAAAAATTACCGAAAAGGATGAGCAAAGATTGAAATGGAATAAGAACTTGAATAGGAAATGCAAACCCGGAAACTTGATTTCCAATTACAACTAGAACAACTACAATTGAAGAAAACTTAGAACTAGACTAAACTAAACTAGAGAAAACTAAAACTAAACTAAACTAAGAAAGAAGAAGAACTAAACTAAAGAGAAATGTAAGAAGAGAAGAGATGTTGTGTGTAGAGATTGTGTGAGATGAGATTATTTGATATGAGGGGCTAGAGCATCTATTTATAGCATTAGGGTTTCTAGGAAAAGAGGTCGGGCATTAAACACATAGGTCAAAAATAGGAAGTTGTAGCCATCATGCTCGGATCAGCACACTTACCCGATCGGGTTCACCACTTTTTCGATCGGGTATGTGGTCTTCTGGAAGCTTTTTACTAACGCTTCATCTCCCTTTGCTTTGACTTGACTTCCAACATCCCCCTTGACCTCTTGAGTCGGGTTTGTTGATAGGGTTTGATGTAAACCGATGAATTCTTCCGCCTAAATGATTGATCTTCCGACAACTACGAAACCGTCTTTACTTCTTCTCTCTTTCGAATTAGTGAACCTTCTTGAAATGCCCTTAATATGGTCGAGCTTGCTTCTTCGAATCGTCGGGTTCTAGGCAAATGCTCGGGAATATAGAAAAAGGGCGTAGAAACGTCACTTTCCCTACAAAACACGTTAGAACATAGGAATTCGCCTAGAAGACGATATTAGCTCATAAAGTGGCTTAACAAAGCACAAATGACATACAAAACTGAGCTAAATTGGGGGTTACAACAATACAAATATTCACTTATCAGAAGTTCTTGACGTCCATTAAATGCTTTCTGCTGCTTGCGATAACAATGGTCAGGATCCAAGCCCCTCCTATTTCCCAAATACACATACTTATGAGAACACTTCAAGTATTCAGACTCGATATCCTCCCAACACAATGGACATGCCTCTTTCTCATGCACCGTATGCCCAGAAAGGTCGCCATAAGCCGGATAGTCGGTTATTGTACACAATAACATCGCTCTCAAATTGAAAGTTTCATTCCTATATGCATCAAATACTTCTATCCCACTATCCCACAAAAATCGCAAATCATCTAAAAGAGGTTCCAAATAGACATCTATATTATTTCCAGGTTGTTTAGGGCCGGAAATTAACAACGACAACATCAAGTACTTTCTTTTCATTCACACATATGGAGGTAAGTTGTATATTGCCAACACTACTGGCCAAGTACTATGTTGGGTACTCATGTTTCCATGTGGGTTCATTCCATCAGTGGACAGCGCTAGACGTAAGTTTCTAGGTTCAATGCCGAACTCGGGATACTTAGCGTCGAACGATTTCCATTGTATACCATCTGCCGGGTGTCTTAGCTTCCCATCATTTATTCTTCCAGTTTCATGCCAAGTTAACATTTTTGAATCATTGCTATTCGCAAACATCCTTATGAATCTTGGTATCACTGGAAATTACCATAACACCTTAGCCGGGATCCCTTCCTTATCCTTATAACGCCACACAAAACAAACCGAACAATTGGTTAAGTTTTGATATAATTTTCGATACAATACGCAGTCATTTGGACATGCATGTATTTTCTCATATTTCATACCCACCCCTCTAATTAGTTTTTTAGCCTCATACGTCTTAACGGGAAGAACATTACCATCTGGAAGCATGTCATTTATCAAGGCTAATAAACTAGTGAAACACGTGTCACTAACCCCATTTGCCCCCTTGATATTATACAACTTCACCACAGCCGACATCTTTGTGTACTTACAACCAGGGTACAGAGGCGCTTCAGACTCACACAACCTCTCATACATGTTGTCAAGGTCATCCAAATTAATGTTGTTATCTTCAAAAGCATTTGATTCATCATCTTTTTCTTCATTATCTGTAGACCCAACATTCAACTCGTCTGCTTCCAACTCAACATACTCGACAAACTCGGGATCATCAGTTATCCTTTCGTATACCTCAAGATCATCTTCTTCAAAATTATTCTCTTCCTCTAATGATTCCCCATGAAAAATCCAACGGGTATAGGATCGACTAAAACTATACTTTTCTAGGTGAATTTTAACGTTCGGAATAGCCATATACCTAATATTACCACATCTTTCACAAGGGCATGGAATACTAGAAGAACCATTCAAATTGTTCGCAACGACTTCATAAAATTCAGCTAAACCATCCTTATAGTTTGGGTCACTCATATTCGCAGAATTCATCCAAGTTCGAGTCATTTATCTACATTCGTAATATATATAGTAAGCCAAGTAATTCAGAAAATCCAACTAATTAAAACTAATTCAATAATAAGCCAACTAATTCAGAAAAGGAAATGTATAAGGCAACTAGTTAACAAATAAACAAAATTCAGGAAATCAATAAAGCAAAATTATTAGATTACCTGATTAATAAGAAATAGCAGACGGAGATGATGACAAAGAGACGATCAGGGAGTATGTCTTAGTGTTTATGGTTTTGTGTTGCAGTATAATCGCTTTGTGTTTGTGTTTTTGTGTTGCAGTACAGTATTATTAGTGTTGTGTGTTTTTTTCATCTTTATTAACAAATATTGACAACGGTTATTATTCATAGTAAACTGTTGTTATTAGTTTATTTATTTACAACGGTTAACAAAGTTCTAACCGTTGTTACAACTAACAACAACGTACAACAAAATCATATCCGTTGTTATTAATTTACGCCAAATTTTGCGCCAAATTAATAACACATTATAACAACGGGTTTGTTCGTGCCCGTTGTTATTACTTTTCCTTATTTTGCGCCAAATTCATAACAACAGATATAGATTAAACTGTTGTTATTAGTTTATTTATTTACAATGGTTATTTTAGTTCACCCCGTTGTTAAAACTAATAACAACGTTCGAAAATTTAATACCGTTGTTATTAGGTTTAATAAAATTCCGCGGAAAAATAATTATCCATTCCACAACGGTTTTTCTTAATTTTCGTGAGTATGCGTTGTTGAGGGGGCGTTGTTATTACCTGAATTTGTAGTAGTGTCATATTGGAGAATTTCAGGGGCTTGCGAAAACATCGGCGTTATCCTCGTGAATATCGCATATGCATTGAGAGATATCAATTGGAGTTTGAGTTTGGGTGAGATTGACCAAATCAAGACATTCTTGACGTCATTTGCAACCTTCAAATAAAGGTCATATTCGGCCCGAACCACCGCGGACGATCTAGGCGCGGGTTCGGTGGGGGGGCTCTTCGACCAAGTAGCGAAGCACGTTATCGGATATCGCGGCGCTCTTGATCGTCGACTCCCATTCAACGAAGTTACTACCGTCATCTTTTAGGACACACTTGTCCATGACGGATCTCAACCATGAGTCCTTACCCAAGGTTGCGTTGTTTGATGAAGTTGACATTGTGCGAATATGGTTATTACAAGAAAAAGAAATATATAAACATTCATTGTTAATTTACTTGAAAAACATTTTAACAAGTTTAGCATTTATATAATGACCTCTCACTAAATTATATAAATGATTCCAAGACCCAACTTTAAATAAAAATAGTCATCGTATGCTACCTTTATCTAGAAATGGTAAGTCATTACTTGACTAATTTTATCCTTAGAACTATTGGTTGGCGGATTTCAACTAAATCCATCTCCTAGTCCCAAGATAACGCTTATCTCGTTGAGTCCAATCAAATGTTAGCTTGTGATCGTATCACCCTACTTACACGAGGTAAAAAAGGACCCTCGAGCGTGGTAGCCCTAATGAACACGGGATTCATAGGTGTTACTAATTGGTAAGGCTAATCTCAATTTTTTTTTAAAATATGTGAGAGATGTTGTCAATTTATTAATTAATTTCCTATAAGTGAACTAAGTCGGTGAATTGTGAATAACGTTGAATTGACAATAACGGAAAATAAAATGCATGTATGACGATTTTGGCATGAGCGGAAATGAAGCAAGCAACCAAGCAACGATAAAATCCTAGTATGGCCACCTAGCTAATCAAATTAACTAGATAATTACAAATTCGGAAACCAACTCTTTGGTCCCTTGGCTCTTCACTTGGAACGCCTTCCAAAAAATTGGCACCGTCTTGAGGGAGCCACCGGTCTTCATAAACAAATAATTACAAATATACAAATTCCTATTATACATTTATTCTATAAAATGAAATTATTAATTATTACAAACCGGCGATACGAGATCGCAATAAAAAATTACAACCAAACCGTTATTCCCTTACATTACGGGTAATAACGATTAAAAATAACTAGGCCATACTAGGTACAAAATTTGCATAAATTATAAAATAAATGACATTCATTCATTCAACCATAAATAAAATAAATTGCTGCAAAATTCATGCCAAAATCGTCCTAAACACATTCATGCTCATTGTAGCTCGATTTTACGGGATTTATTGAATTTTAACCATTAAAAATCAATATCAACATTTAAATCTCATTTAAATTCAAACTAATTAACTAAAATGTTTTAGAACTCAAAATTAGTCCCTACTAATTTTTTTGGTTATTAATTAGATCGATTTGATTTCATTTGCTAAATATTACGGTTTAATCATAACAATTATGAAATAAACCCAAAATAAAATATAAACATCATAAAAACTTGAAACCATAAATTTTGTACATTCTGGAACATTTTCAGGAACTCCAAAAATAAAAAACATTTGCCCAAAAATTTAAATTGATTTTATGAACAAATACCTTAGTATTTAATGGTTTTAACAAATAAAAATCATTAAATATAGTAAAACAGTGAAACAAATTATGATATTTCACCAAGATGATCAAAATCAGCATGTAAAATTTACCAACAAATTTTATGACCAGAAAAATACTTTTCAATTTTATGAACATTATAATCTCATATTATCGACTTTTATCGTATAAAAATCAATAAACATGCAATACTTAATTAAAACTCACGAAATTTTATATAAAATATTTAAGGCATGCATGTGAGAGCATATTAAAATTTCATGTCCATAATCAACATGCAACTATTTTTAGTTAACTTTTAACTTATAAAATGCATGTTAACTCGGTTTAAAAGCCAAAAATCAAAATAAATAGCATATTAATCCCTAAAATCACGAAATTTAACCACAAATATTTTGAAGTCAGTAGGTATACATGCACCAAAAGGTTTTGTCAGAATCATATTTTAACTCAAAATGTTTGATTTATTAGTTATCTTATAACTTTAATATAAATTGTCCAAAATGAACATGCATGCTACAAGCTAGCTCTGATACCACATGATAGTCCATAGACCTTAATTAGACTCCTCTAATTAGTTACTAAATTACTTGTTAATTTACTATTTAATGATCTATGTAACATGCATGCAAATATAAAGACATTTATATAATAAGAAGAAATTTCCTCACATTGATATGGAAATTAAATGGGCACAACAAGAACTCCTTCTTGTTGTTCTTGAGCTATAAATATGGATGAAAAAAAGCAATCTCTAAATTAGAAGACCTCCTTCAAGTTGCACCAAGATGATACCAAATAATCTACTCTTATTATTAACTAGATAATAAGATAGATAAAATACTACTAATATTAGTATATATTACTACACTAGTAATACTTAGGAAATATTAGTATTATGAGAGTTTAGTGAGAGGTTGATGTTTTAGAGAGATGTATGAGAAAATAAGCAAGAATGAACTAGTGATAAATTGAACAACAATTGTCCTATTTATGGACAAGTGGGCCGGCCCCTTTGATCACCAAGAGAGTGATTTTCTTCTTATTTTATTTTCATGCAAAGTGGTGGTGTGTTGTAGTGTAAGTGATGATTTTGGTGTACTTGCTATGTCACTTTCACTTGGTGACTTGTGAGTATGTATAAAAACAACCATAATCACTTCCCACTACACTCAATTTTTGGCACATATGGTAACATATGATCCATTTTGATTTTTGATATTTGTCCCACAAATACTTGTTAATTATATGCTTAATTATCTTATATAACTAAGTGTTAATTTGATCATATAACAATTATATGACACAAATAAATAAATAATATGTACTTAACATTTTAAGTGATATTTTACCATTATATCAATATATAATGGGTCCCACAATGCTTGGTTAATTTATTTTACAACTCCTTTTAAATATAATTAACGAATTACCTCTATCTCAAAACCTCAACTAATTTAGTAATTTAACGATTAATTACTAAGTTAAATCTTATTTAATCATATTAAAATAAGATTTAAATTTATTAGTCAATTATCGTATAATTGAAAAATAAACTTAATCGAATTTGAGTTCTTAACTCAATTTCTAACAATTAACTCTCGTACATATCAAATATATGTAATGGACTAATCAACTGTATCATATACAAATAATTAGTTACTAAAATTAACCTTTCTTCCTCAAATCTTCATCAAATCAACTCAAACCTCGCCCAAATCACCCCAAAAACATCCCCTTTACCATTCTAAATACTTTAAAAACAATGTTTTCCCTTCAAAACACCAAGAAAATCAAAAAATTCGAATTTTAAAACCTAGGTTTTGAAAAATCCGAATTTGGGGGTATTAATTTTTGGTGGATTTTGAGTCTTCTCTTCACCATTGAAGACTATTTATTGGGACTTGGAACGTTTTCTAAGTGTCTTAGAAGCATTAAGGGAAGTTTTTGAGAAATGTTGTGGGAAAGCTCTTCAAAGTCCTTAAACATGGTGGGAAAAGGCAAGGTAATGGCTTCTACATCTACACCTCCAAAAAGAAGAAGGGGAAGTGGCTCAAACAACCCCGATCCTAACGAAGACCAAGAAGTTGAGCAACTTCCTGACATTTTGGAAGTCGTTTTAGTGACGGATGCTGACCGGGAGGCTTTCGAGAGCATCAAGGGGTAGGAGATGGTGCCTACCACCTTTCTTTGCCATGACGTTTTACAGAAGCTCGGGATAACGAAACAAATGCTTGCCTTCTTCACGACGACAGGTATGACTACACTAATCTATATGCAGTCATACATATTTGTTCATACATTTCATATAGTATAGTTCATTTGCATAATTAACCCCTCTTGTATATATTGTACATTTTGATCATACTTCAAAAATTTCAAAAAATAACCAAAAACAAGTTTTCATCTTTCAGAAAAATTTCAAACACACAAAAACATGTTATTTACATTTTATAAAATCATTCAAAAAACTTCAAAAACATGTTTTCTTTTATTTCTTTAGTTTGAATAATCTCATTTTGTACATTGGAGACAATGTACGTTTCTATTGGGAGATGGAAAATCATATTTCATGACAACTTAATTTGAAAATTTTTGAAAAATCCCAAAAATATGTCTTTCTTTTGTATATTTAAAAGCATTTAAAAATTCAAAAACATTGAAAATGTTTGAAAAATCATAAAATTAGCTTGTATATATGCTAGCTTGTATATATATATGCACTATTTTTGCTTCTAATCTCCACACTTAGGTACACTACGCATCACTAAGACACATAGTGAAAGGAAATAGACGACCGCCGCGGTATGATCGCTCCTATTTCCTCTCCCTTTTTCTTTCTTTACTTCTTATCACATGAGAAATTTGGAGGAGTTTCTTGATGATTGTGATGTGGGTTTTGGATGAATTGGCGGTTGTGTGAACCTTTGTGTTGTTAGGAGATTGCATTAAAATATATGTCATGTAATATATTAGAGCATTTGCATTAGCTTTGTATATATTGCTTATTATAAGGTCATGGCATGTAGTTGCATTTAGGAAAATCATTTTGAAATGCCTAATTTGGAAACTTAACAGGCATAAATAGACCAACCCCATGGTGTGAATATTCCTTGGTGACCGCTTTCCTAGGTGAATCTCGAGGCCATGTAACTCTTCAATCATCACATGCTTTCTTCACTTTTCACAAAAAAAGGAAATACACATCACAAATTCAAAAGTGGAGTATAAACATATTTGCACAAAAAGCTTGAAATTTTGTCATTCATCTCATGATTGTCCTAGCTTATGGAGTGCAAAAGGAGACTTCTTGTGACACCCCGCGATTTAGGAATAATGTAAACACATAGATTTGCAGCGGAACAATACGAGATTTTAAAAACTTTAAAAGCAAAACCGTGAATGTCACTATATTATAAAACCAAAACATAATTTAATAAATCGTTTATACAAATTGCATCTTAAATAAATACAAGGGACGCCGATCCCTTGATAAAACACAATTAATATAAAAACTAATGTAAACTACACGCTAAGGGTGAATTGTTCTAAGAACAAGGTGTTGGAGTAAGTGTCCTCCACAATATTGCATTTATATAATAAATCTCATTTGGAATATACGTGGCATGATTAGTATATTTTGATACTCGACGTCAGTTGATTAACGTAAATCGGTAACGCTCAGCTGACTAGAGTTTGACGTTAGTGTCGTATGACGGCGGTGATCAACTGATCCCTTTAGGTCACACCTATAGGATGAAACCCAAATATAATACTAATTATTTGTATATGATACAGTTTAATTAGGGCATTACATATATTTGATATGTACGTTTATTTACGAGAGTTATTTATTGGAAATTGAGTTAGGAACTCATCCCACTTAAGTTTATTAGTGAATTATATGATAACTGACTGAATAAATTTTACATCTTATTTTAATACGATTAAATAAGATTTAACTTAGTGATTAATCGTTAATTCATTAAATTAGTTGAGGTTATGCATACATTTTGAGGTAGAGCTAATTTGTTAATTATATTTACAAAGAGTTGTAAAATAAAATAACTAGGCATTGTGGGACCCATTATATATTGATATAATGGTAAAATATCACTTAAAAGTTAAGTACATATTGTTTATTAATTTATGTCATATAATTGTTATATGATCAAATTAACACTTAACTATATAAGATAATTAAGCATATGATTATAAGTATTTGTGGGACATATATCAAAAATAAAAATGGACTGCATTTCACCATGTGGACAGAAATTGTCGTGGAAAAACACAATGATGATTTTTCATTTCTTGTATCATACTACAACATATTGATTATGACGTATTATGACATGAACATGATCATATTAAATCCCACACACTACCTATTTGCATGAGAATTAAAATAAGCAAAATAAGGCTTACTTTGAGCTCATGGGATCCGGCCAAAGGCCTCTATAAAAGGACAATGGTTGTTCTTATTTGATCATTACTTCATTTTATACTTATTTTCTTCTTCTCTCTAAAACCGCCAACATCTCTCTAAACTCACATGCAAACTAATATTCATAACATATTACTAGTGTAGTAATACAATAATATTAGTAGTATAATGTCTTACTTATTATCTAGTTAATAATAAGCTAAGATCATTTGGGTTTAATCTTGGGTGCAACAAGAAGGAGACCTTCTATTTTGGAGGTTGTTTTATGGAGGATCATCCAATAAATACATACTCAAGAACAATAAGAAGGAGTTCTTATTGTGCCCTTATTAACCGAAAAATCTCAATGTAAGGATGTTTTCGTCTTATCTTTTCTTTTATGCTTTTATATTTGCATGCATGATAAGTAGATCCTAAATCACTAAGTTAATGTAATTTAATGAAATAATTATATGAGTCTAATTAGAGGTCTAGAACTTTCATGTGGTATCAGAGC
>JAIUZE010071126.1:1582-20783 GCA_022085475.1 Heliosperma pusillum
GTAACAATAGGTAATGAAGCAAGGAAGACTCATTGTTCACACAAGGCGTTACATGTAACAATGGTTAATGAAACAAGGAAGGCTCATTGTTCACACAAGGAGTTACAATGCAAACAATGGGTAATGAAGCAAAGAAGACTCATTGTTCACACAAGGAGTTACATGTATCAATGGGTAATGAAGCAAGGAAGACTAATTGTTCACACAAGGAGTTACAATGCAAACATTGGGTAATGAAGCTAGGAAGACTCATTGTTCACACAACAAGTTACAATGTAACAATGGCTAATGAAGCACAGAAGACTCATTGTTTACACAAGGAGTTACAATGTAACAATGGGTAATGAAGCAATGAAGACTCATTGTTCACACAAGGCGTTACATATAACAATGGTTAATGAAACAAGGAAGGCTCATTGTTCACACAAGGAGTTACAATGCAAACAATGGGTAATGAAGCAAAGAAGACTCATTGTTCACACAAGGAGTTACAATGCAAACAATGGGTAACGAAGCAAGGAAGACTCATTGTACACACAAGGAGTTACAATGCAAACAACGGGTAATGAAGCAAGGAAGACTCATTGTTTAAACAAGGAGTTACAATGCAAAATTGGGTAATGAAGGAAGAGTCACACAAGGACTTACAATTTAAACAATGGGTAATAAAGGAAGGAAGACTCATTGTTCACACAAGGAGTTACAATGCAAACAATGGGTAATGAAGCAAAGAAGACTCATTGTTCACACAAGGAGTTACAATGCAACAATGGGTAATGAAGCAAGAAAGACTCATTGTTCACACTAGGAGTTACAATGTAACAATGGGTAATGAAGCAAGGAAGACTCATTGTTCAAACAAGTAGTTACAATGCAACAGTGGGTAATGAATCAAGGATGACTCATTGCTCACACAAGGAGTTACAATGTAACAATGGGTAATGAAGCAAGGAAGACTCATTGTTCAGAACAAAGTAGTTACAATGCAACATTGGGTAAATGAATCAAGGATGACTCATTGCTCACACAAGGAGTTACAATGTAACAATGGGTAATGAAGCAAGGAAGACTCATTATTCACCCAAGGAGTTACAATGCAAACAATGGGTAATGAAGCAAAGAAGACTCATTGTTCACACAAGGAGTTACATGTATCAATAAGTAATGAAGCAAGGAAGACTCATTGTTCACACAAGGAGTTACAATGCAAACATTGGGTAATGAAGCTAGGAAGACTCATTTTTAACACAACGAGTTTCAATGTAACAATGGATAATGAAGCAAGGAAGACTCATTGTTCACACAAGGAGTTACAATGCAAACAATGGCTAATGAACCAAAGAAGACTTATTGTTCACACAAGGAGTTACAATGCAACAATGGGTAATGAAGCAAGAAAGATTCATTGTTCACACAAGGAGTTACAATGTAACAATGGGTAATGAAGAAAGGAAGACTCATTGTCAAACAAGGAGTTACAATGCAACAATGGGTAATGAATCAAGGAAGACTCATTGTTCACCCAAGGAGTTCCAATGCAAACAATGGGTAATGAAGCAAGGAAGACTCATTGTTCAAACAGGGAGTTACAATGCAAAAATGGTTAATGAAGGAAGACTCACACAAGGACTTACAATGTAAACAATGGGTAATAAAGCAAGGAAGACTCATTGTTCACACAAGGAGTTACAATGCAAACAATGGATAATGAAGCAAGGAAGACTCATTGTTCACACAACGAGTTACAATGTAACAATGGGTAATGAAGCAAGGAAGACTCATTGTTGACACAAGGAGTTACAATGCAAACAATGGGTAATAAACCAAGGAAGTCTCATTGTTCACACACGGAGTTACGATGCAAACATTTGGTAATGAAGCAAGGAAGACTCATTGTTCACACAAGGAGTTACAATGCAACAATGGGTAATGAAGCAAGGAAGACTCATTGTTCACACAAGGAGTTACAATGTAACAATGGGTAATGAAGCAAGGAAGACTCATTTTTCATAGAAGGAGTTACAATGCAAACAACGAGTAATGAAGCTATGAAGACTCATTGTTCACACAAGGAGTTACAATGCAAACAATGGGTAATGAAGCAAGGAAGACTCATTGTTCACACAAGGAGTTACAATGCAACAATGGGTAATGAAGCAAGGAAGACTCATTGTTCACACAAGGAGTTACAATGCAAACAATGAGTAATGAAGCATAAAAGACTCATTGTTCACCCAAGGAGTTACAATGTAACAATGGGGAATGAAGCAAGGAAGTCTCATTGTTCACACAAGAAATTACAATGCAAACAATGGGTAATGAAGCAAAGAAGACTCATTGTTCACACAAGGAGTTACAATGAAAACAATGGGTATTGAAGCAAGGAAGACTCATTGTTCACACAAGGAGTTACACTGCAAACAACGGGTAAAGAAGCAAGGAAGACTCATTGTTCACACAAGTAGTTACAATGCAAAGAACGGGTAATCAAGCAAGGAAGACTCATAGTTCAAGCAAGGAGTTACAATGAAAAAATGGGTATAAAGCAAGAAGACGCTTGTTCACACAAGGAGGTACAATGCAAACAAGGGTAATGAAGCAAGGAAGACTAATGTTACACAACAAGTGACAATGCAAAACAATGGGTAAAGTAATGAAGCACGGAAGAGTCATTGCTCACACCAGGAGTTACAATTATACAATGGGGTAATAAAGAAAGGGAAGGACTCATTCTTCACCAAGGAGTTATTTTTAAAATGAAAACAATGGGTAATGAAGCAAGGAAGAATCATTCTTCACCCAAGGAGTTACAATTGCAAACAAGGTAATGAAGCAAGAAGACTCCTTGTCACACAACGAGTTACAACGCAAATACAAACGGGTATTGAAGTAAGGAAGACTCATTGTTCAAAAAAGAAGTTATAATGCAAACAATGGATAATGAAGGAAGACTCACACAAGGACTTACAATGTAAACAACGGGTAATAACGCAAGGAAGACTCATTGTTCATACAAGGAGTTGCAATGCAACAATCGGTAATGAAACAAGGAAGACTCATTGTTCACACAAGGAGTTACAATGCAAACAATGGATAATGAAATAAGGAATACTCATTGTTCACACAAGGAGTTACAATGCAACAATGAGTATTGAAGCATGGAAGACTCATTGTTCACACAATGAGTTACAATGCAACAATGGGTAATGAAGCAAGGAAGACTCATTGTTCACACAAGGAGTTACAAAGTAACAATGGGTAATGAAGCAAGGAAGACTCATTGTTCACACAAGGAATTACAATGCAAACAATGACTAATGAAGCAAAGAAGACTCATTGTTCACACTAGGAGTTACAATGCAAACAATGGGTAATGAAGCAAGGAAGACTCATTGTTCACACAAGGAGTTACAATGCAACAATGGGTAATGAAGCCAATAAGACTCATTGTTCACACAAGCAGTTACAATGTAACAATGGGTAATGAAGCAAGGAAGACTCATTGTTCACACAAGTTGTTATAATACAAACAATGGGTAATGAAGCAAAGAAGACGAATTATTCACACAAGGAGTTACAATGCAACAATGGGTAATGAAGTAAGGAAGACTCATTGTTCACACAAGGAGTTACAATGCAACAATGGGTATTGAAGCAAGGAAGACTCATTGTTCACACAAGGAGTTACAATGCAAATAATTGGTAATGAAGCAAGGAAGACTCATTGTTCACACAACGAGTTACAATGCAACAATGGGTAACGAAGTCAGGAAGACTCATTGTTCACACAAGGAATTACAATGTAACAATGGGTGATGAAGCAAGGAAGACTTATTGTTCACACAAGAAGTTACAATCCAAACAATGGGTAATAAAGCAAGGAAGACTCATTGGTCACACAAGAAGTTACAATGCAGCAATGGGTAATGAAGCCAGGAAGACTCAGTGTTCACACAAGGAGTTACAATGTAACAATGGGTAATGAAGCAAGGAAGACTCATTGTTCACACAAGGAGTTACAATGCAAAAATAGGTAAAGAAGCAAGGAAGACTAATTGTTCACACAAGGAGTTACAATGCAAACAATGGGTAATGAAGCAAGGAAGACTCATTGTTCACACAAGGAGTTAGAATGCAAACAATGGGTAATTAAGCAATGAACACTCATTGTTCACACAAGGTGTTACAATGCAATAATGGGTAATGAAGCCAGGAAGACTCATTGTTCACACAAGGAGTTACAATGTAACAATGGGTAATGAAGCAAGGAAGACTCATTGTTCACACAAGTTGTTACAATGCAAACAATGGGTAATTAAGCAAAGAAGACTCATTGTTCACACAAGTTTTTACAATGCAAACAATGGGTAATAAAGCAATGAAGACTCTTTGTTCACATAAGAAGTTACAATGCAAACAATGGGTAATGAAGCAAAGAAGACTCAATGTTCACACAAGGAGTTACAATTCAAGCAATGGGTAATGAAGCAAAGAAGACTCATTGTTCACACAAGGAGTTACAATGCAACAATGGGTAATGAAGCAAGGAAGACTCATTGTTCACACAAGGAGTTACAATGTAACAATGGGAAATGAAGCAAGGAAGACTTATTGTTCACACAATGAGTTACAATGCAACAATGGGTATTGAAGCAAGGAAGACTTATTGTTCACACAAGGAGTTACAATGCAACAATGGGTAATGAAGCAAGGAAGACTCATTGTTCACACAAGGAGTTATGATGTAACAATAGGCCATGAAGCAAGGAAGACTCATTGTTCACACAAGGAGTTACATGTAACAATGGGTAATGAAGCAAGGAAGACTCATTGTTCACACAAGGAGTTACAATGCAAATAATGGGTAATGAAACAAGGAAAACTCATTGTTCACACAAAGAGTTACAATGCAACAATGGGTAATGAAGCAAGGAAGACTCATTGTTCACACAAGGAGTTACAATCCAAACAATGGGTAATAAAGCAAGGAAGACTCATTGGTCACACAAGGAGTTACAATGCAGCAATGGGTAATGAAGCCAGGAAGACTCAGTGTTCACACAAGGAGTTACAATGTAACAATGGGTAATGAAGCAAGGAAGACTCATTGTTCACACAAGTTGTTACAATGCAAACAATGGGTAATGAAGCAAAGAAGACTCATTGTTCACACAAGGAGTTACAATGCAACAATGGGTAATGAATCAAGGAAGACTCATTGTTCACACAAGGAGTTACGATGTAACAATAGGTCATGAAGCAAGGAAGACTCATTGTTCTCACAAGGAGTTACATGTAACAATGGGTAATGAAGCAAGGAAGACTCATTGTTCACACAAGGAGTTACAATGCAAATAATCGGTAATGAAGCAAGGAAGACTCATTGTTCACACAAGGAGTTACAATGCAACAATGGGTAATGAAGCATGTAAGACTCATTGTTCACACAAGGAGTTACGATGTAACAATGGGTAATGAAGCAGGGAAGACATATTGTTCACACAACGAGTTACAATGCAACAATGGGTAATGAAGCAAGGAAGACACATTGTTAACACAAGGAGTTACAATGCAACAATGGGTATTGAAGTAAGGAAGACTCATTGTTCAAACAAGAAGTTACAATGCAAACAATGGGTAATGAAGGAAGACTCACACAAGGACTTACAATGTAAACAACGGGTAATAACGCAAGGAAGACTCATTGTTCACACAAGGAGTTACAATGCAACAATGGGTCATGAAACAAGGAAGACTCATTGTTCACACAAGGAGTTACAATGCAAACAATGGATAATGAAATAAGGAAGACTCATTGTTCACACAAGGAGTTACAATGCAACAATGAGTATTGAAGCATGGAAGCCTCATTGTTCACACAAAGAGTTACAATGCAACAATGGGTAATGAAGCAAGGAAGACTCATTGTTCACACAAGGAGTTACAAAGTAACAATGGGTAATGAAGCAAGGAAGACTCATTGTTCACACAAGGAATTACAATGCAAACAATGACTAATGAAGCATAGAAGACTCATTGTTCACACAAGGAGTTACAATGCAAACAATGGGTAATGAAGCAACGAAGACTCATTGTTCACACAAGGAGTTACAATGCAACAATGGGTAATGAAGCCAGGAAGACTCATTGTTCACACAAGGAGTTACAATGTAACAATGGGTAATGAAGCAAGGAAGACTAATTGTTAACACAAGTTGTTACAATGCAAACAATGGGTAAGGAAGCAAAGAAGACTCACTGTTCACACAAGTTCTTACAATGCAAACAATGGGTAATGAAGCAAAGAAGACTCATTGTTCACACAAGAAGTTACAATGCAAACAATGGGTAATAAAGCAAATAAGACTCATTGTTCACACAAGGAGTTACAATTCAGACAATGAGTAATAAAGCAAGGCAGACTCATTGTTCACACAAGGAGTTACAATGTAACAATGCGTAATGAAGCAAGGAAGACTCATTGTTCACACAAGGAGTTCTAATGCAACAATGGGTATTGAAACAAGGAAGACTTGTTGTTCACACAAGGAGTTACAATACAAACAATGGGTAATGAAGCAAGGAAGACTCATTGTTCACAGAAGGAATTACAATGCAAACAATGAGTAATGAAGCAGAGAAGACTCATTGTTCAGACAAGGAGTTACAATGTAACAATGGGTAATGAAGCAAGGAAGACTCATTGTTCACACAAGGAGTTACAATGCAAACAATGGGTAATGAAGCAAGGAAGACTCATTGTTCACACAAGAAGTTACAATACAAACAATGGGTAATGAAGCAAAGAAGACTCATTGTTCACACAAGGAGTTACAATTCAAACAATGGGAAATGAAGCAAGGAAGACTCATTGTTCACAGAAGGAGTTACAATGCAAACAATGGGATCAAGCTTATATTAACTAGATCGGTACAAAACAAAAAATATCTAATCGTTATTAAACATTGATACAAATAGATGATTCAAATTAACCTTTTAATATGAACATCTAAAACAATTTATACCGAAAATATATAGCACAAAAATAGATGTTCAATAACATCCAATACAATTCCATTTACATTCTAATTTAATCCTTATTAAATTAAAATATCAACAAATTCATATATTATCATCTTTAACAGATTAAAACAATAATATGAATGAATCCATAATGGAACCCTAAAAAATAAATATACATCACGGCACAAAAAAAATATAAAACCGTGAGTTTTAAAAAAAAAATCCGAATATTTTTTTTTCTCTCAATAATCATACAATTTAATATTTATGAAAATCACATAAAAAAAATTTCATAGCCCTAAGGCTCTGATACCACTTGTGGGAATATATCCGTATACATCCCTTTAATCTAACAGGATTATAATGAAATTACGATTTATATGATTAACGGGTCATAAACAAAATTGCATAATAAACAAAGGGATTAGGAATAACCTTTAGTCCTCGTAAATTCGGCCTAAGAACAGATATCAAATCAGATATCCTCCTAATCGTCTCACCCAAGATTGATCGAGAAATGCCTTTGTATTTGCTAGAAAATTAGAGAGAAAAAGAGTATGTATCTTTTGTGTGTTGTGAATTAATGATGAATGAAATTCGAGAGTTAGAATGAGTAAAACTCTTCCCATATACTCCCCTATCTCACGGCTCAAAAAGGAGAAAATAAGGGATTATTTTTCTCTTATTTTGTTACCTATTTTAACCGAAATTCCTCAATGTATTTGGACTCTTTTTCGGTTATATTAGCTTCCATTTAATATAATGTTATACATATTATATTTGTCTAATATGTTGTCATACATTAATAAGGTCCATTACAACATTTTGCAGTGGAATATATTAACATAACAATTATTATGACAATCGTATAATATATACTTCAATTATAAATATCGGTATATTTATAATACTGCTAATTAAATATAACGGTTTATGTTTAATTACGAATTAACATTTTAATTCGTTTAAGCTCACATTATATACTACAACTAAATATAACATTTTATATTTAATTACGAATTACAGTTAATTCGTTTTAGCTAACATTATTTAATCGTTATTAAATAATTATATCATCATCACATTGACTAACCTTTTAGTCAAAAACACCGACTAACCTTTTAGTCATTTAATAAGGCATCAATATGATTATTTTCTCAAATAATCACATCTCTCAATCACATCCTTTAGGTGTGACTTTTAGGGACCAGTTGATCACCGCCATCTGTATGACAATAACGTCAAACTTATCTAGCAAGACAACCGTTATCGATAAACGTTAATCAACTGATTACAATACAAAGTATACCCTGTGAACCTATAGAGGTTTTTTTATGTTATTGCACTAACTGTGGAGGACACTGGCTCCAACAGGTCGCCTATGATACTAGGACCAATAGGTAAAATTTGCTTTGTGCCGCAGGTGTTGAACGATGTACTCTACACAGGTGTGGGCTTACAGGGCTAGGGCTCATAAACCTTTTCTTTCATTCATCAATAGGGCTCTGGTTGCTTACTTTTACGGGCCGGAATCCATTAATTGAAGTCATAAAAAAGAGAAAGATCTCTTCGCACCACTGAAAGACTACTTAAGATTCAATTCAAAAGGCGGCTACTTAGCCCTACATTAGCAGGACTAAGTAAGGCCTGAGGCCCCCTTCGAATCCTATAATTTTAAGAGCATACCGCAACAAAAGGATGGTCCCTTATGCATTTATTTCTTTCTGGAAGGGAAAAAAACGTACCCCCCATCATGGTGAACCTCTCCTTGTGATCGTGATGAGGTAGATGCCTTTCAGCCGGGGGGCAGATCGAATCGGAGTTTCCTTAGGTAGCCACCGACCTACAGCTAATCGTAAAACTTACGTGCTTGGTGGAGAAGAAGCGAACAAAGGTACGCTCGCTTGTTGTCTTGTTCTCTGCCGCGAACTGGGATCGCTCGCCAGCTAGGTCAGATTGGAGGAACATTGTATGAGAACATATTACCAATATTCGGGGACAAGGGGCGGAACGACCTCTCGATCTACTTACTGCAGCCCAGGAATAAAAACATCGTCTAGGCCTTCTCTCTTGCTCCGATCTCTTCTACGCCTAGGATGTTGTCTAGGCCAAGAGCCATAGTTAGTTGCTGTTTATATTTGGTTTTTTTCGTTGTTGATACCGGCAAAACCCAGCCAGATGATGTCTGCTGGTTGGTAGTGAGAGGATTCTTAGTACCTGCATACTCAAAAGAGAGCGATGGTTAAAAAACAATCATTTCCTTTTGTTTCTTGCTCTCTCTTAGCAGCGGGTAAGGAGTCTATCTATCTGCCTAGCTTTGGTAGATTTCCTCAACGCAATCTAAAACATTCTACGAATCCTTCATAAAAGAAAAACGCCGGCCAGAAAGATTATAAGTGGAAGAATCCGTGCGTGGAAACAAATGGGGAAAGTCGAAAAGCGAATCAGGAAGCCCCCGCCCGCTATGCTCTTTATCAACAACGCATAAATTACATTCATCCAAACAACGCATGAATTACATTCATACAATAGAAAATCGATTTCATGCGTTCAACCTCTTCGGGTTTGGTGGGTGATTGTGACTTGATCAAAATAATCCTACTACCCATAGAAACAAGTCTTCTCTTTGACTTATCTATGTTGAAACGTCAAAGGATCTTATCAAGATAAGATTCTTGACTTAGTGCCAATATCCTCTTAGATCTATCTCTATAGATCCGGATACCTAATATGCGTTGAGCTTCACCTAAATCTTTCATTTGGAAATGATAACCTAACCACCCCTTAACATAGGTAAGTATTGGTATATCATTCCAATGAGTAGTATGTCATCTATATACAATATAAGGAGGACAACATTGCTCCCACTAAATCTCATCTATAAACATGGTTCTTCGACACTTCGAGTAAAGCCATTTTGTTTTATTAGATGATTAAAACGATGGTTCCAACTTCTTGATGTTTTCTTAAGACCGTAAATGGATCTCTTAAGTTTGCATACTTTGTCAGGATTTTTCGGATCCACAAAACCCTCGGGTTGCATCAAATACACTTCCTCCTCTAAATACCCATTTAGGAAGGCGGTGTTGACATTCATTTGCCATATTTTATAGTCATCAAAATGCGGCGATCGCTACCATTATCCGAATATATAGATCCTAGCATTTCTACGGGGTAAAAGTTTCGTCATAGTGAATACCATGAACTTAGGTGAAACCTTTTGCAACTAGCCTTGCCTTGTAGACATCATCATGTCCTTCTATGCCATTCTTTATGCTAAAGATCCATTTGCATTGAAGAGGTCTTACATCCTTAGGCAAATCAACCAAGTCCCAAACTTGATTTTCATACATAGAATTCATTTCGGATTACATGGCTTCTAGCCATAAAGTTGAATTTGGACTAGAGATAGCAGCTTTGTAGGTTGCGGGTTCGTCAGTTTCTAAAAGTAACAAGTCAAAATTTTTATTTTCCTCGATAATACCAACATATCTTTTGGGTTGGTGACTAACGTACCTCCTTGGTACAGACGGAACAACAATAGAATTGGACGACGAAGGAAGATCTTCTTGCGTCTCCTCTCCGGTTTGTGGCTCTTGAACTTCGTTAAGTTCCAATTTTCTCTCACTCTGTCTCTTAGAAATATGTTCCCTTTCTAAGAAGACAGCCTCATTAGACTTAAACACTTAAGTTTCTTGAGGTTTGTAGAAGTAGTAACCACGAGAGTTGTTTGGATATTCTAAGAAAATACATTTTTCGAATCGTGGGGCTAGCTTGTTGTCGGTCTTTACCTTGACAAAAGCATTGCATCCCCAAATCTCCATATAAGACAAATTAGGGACTTTCCCTTTCCACATCTCATATGGAGTCTTATTGGTAGCTTTGGTCCGTCTATTGTTCAATGATTTGAAGGCGGTTTAGATTGCAAATCCCCAAAATGAGTCAGGCAACTCATTTTGACTCATCATAGATCGAACCATATCAAGTAGAGTTCAATTTCTCCTTTTGGCAACACCATTAAGTTGGGGAGTACAAGGTGGATTAAGTTGTAATACAATGCCACAACCCTTCATGTGTGAATCGAATTCATTACTAAGATACTCACTACCACGATCGGATCATAGTGATTTGATCTTCTTGTTCAATTGGTTTTCTACCTCATTTTGAAATTCCTTGAATTTCTAGAAAGCATCACTCTTGTATTTTATAAAGTAAATATACCTATATCTACTTAAATCATCGGTAAATGTTATGAAGTAGTCATAATTTCCCCTAGTAGAAATAATCATTGGTCCACATACATTGGTATGTATAAGGACCAATAATTCACTTGCTCGTGTCCTTTAACCACTAAAAGGATTACGAGTCATTTTACCTAGGAGACATGATTCGCATGTACCATAATATTGAAAATCAAAAGGTTTAATTACACTAGTCGATAGTTGTCTTTTGATGCGATTCTCATTTATGTGATTTAATCGACCATGCCAAATGTATGACTCATTTGGATCACTTGACTTGAGTTTTTTAGATTGAATGTTATAAATATCTTTGGTCGAGTTTGAAGTTTCAAGAACATAAATACCATTAATAGAATTGCCTTGGCCTATGACCAAATCATTTGTAGAAATCATACAACAATTGTTTTTAATAGCAAAAGTAAAACCCTCCATGTACAACATGGCTACGGATATTATGTTCTTTGATAAAGAAGGTACAAAATAAAAATTATGCAAGTACAACTCAAAACTATTAGCTAAAGCAAGTACGTAAGTCCCCTTTGAAGTGGCGGCTACCTTAGCTCCATTTCCAAGTCAGAGATCTACATCACCCTTGTTTTGCTTCTCCAAGTTTCTTAGCGCCTGTAAATGATACCAAAAGTGAGAACCACAACCAGTATCTAATACCCACGTTGAGGTGGAAGTATAATTTATATCAATAACAAATATTTCGGAAGAAATATCACCGAGTGGAATGACAAGTCCATCTCTAATATGACCCAAGTATATGCGGCAATTTCTCATCCAATGGCCCATGCCATGACAATAATGGCACTCATCATCAATTTGTGGACCTTTGGTAGTCCTACTACCCTTTCGGTCTCTCTTAAACTTACTACCCTTCTTTCCCTTTTTCTTGACCCGTACCATTTCCTTTTGAATGCAAGACTTTTCTAGGTAGGACTCCCACTAGCCTATTTGTTTCTCCTTACTTCCAAATACAAGTATTTCATAGCTTTGGTGAGATCGTCTTCCTGAGACTCATTCAGCAAAAAAATAGACATGATGGGAGGTGTGGAAGAGGTAATAAAATTAAGATTCCCGTCGGAACCGATTCCAAAATGAAGCTCTCTAGTCGTTTCGAGATTATTTAATGAGCATATTTCGTCAAACTTTTTGTGAAATGATTCAACAGTGATCGATGAGGTAGTACTAGATGTAACCATTGCGGTAAACAAAAGCAACAAAACGGAGATAAAGGAAATAATTAATATTTATCGTTTTAAAATTATAATTGCAAAAATTTTAAACAAGTTATTCATTTATTTAGTGACCTCTGCCCAACTATTAGTAGATACCTCGTTTCTACACCTTCCGCCAACCACCCAGTGATGATTGGGCCGCATGTTTGATACGCGGAACGATTTATAACAACTCGTAAGTTTATCGTCAAGAGATAGTTCAAACGCTTGTGTCTACCCCTTGGTCGTCATGTACACACCGGTACGGTCGTTTTGACAGTCATTAGAGTTCATTTGGAGTCCGGGTCGAAAACCGATTCATTTTCTAGAAGTCGTTTTAAATCTCCTAGTCGGAACGCTCTACAATATTGTGGATATTTTATTAATATTTAAAATTCTATCTTTTTGATAAATATATCTCGTATCTTTCTAAAAAAAATGAAGTATATATCTACCACAATTCCATAAAAGAAGCGTGAGAGTCTTTCTTTCGCGGAAGGAAATTTATGGGGAAATAACGCAGTAGGTGCTGCGCCTTTTCGAAGGATCGCAGTTCCTGTTGCGCCTCTTCCCAAGCACGTTTTCTTCATTTTCAGATAATTTTATGTTGTTCCCAAACTCTTCCCATTTTTCGCGATAAAAGGAGAGGTCGGTTCTCACTTTTAAGGCACGCGAGTGTTCCGCCCCTTCTCTTCTCTCTTTGCATTCTAGACCTTGCTCTAAGCTTTTCGACATCTACGTGCTTGATCAATCGACCACTTAAGTTCAGATCCTTCCGCGTACCCGTCACGTAAGTTTGAGGGTAATCAATCAATAAATCAATCAGTTAATCAATCAATTTTAGTCCTCTAACGAGGGCACTTTCTGCATACATTCAAATCGAGCTATCGCTAAAACGTTAACTTAGTTAATCTCGTTTCGTCAACATGTAAGTTTGAGGGTGTAAATCCCGTATATTATTATTTGTATATTATTAAAACCGATTTCAAAGTAAAGCCTTTTTTTAAACAATACATTTTTTAATAGTCATCAGACGTCGAGAAGAAGCGCAGAAGCATCTGAGCCTCTTCGAAGAGTCGCAGTACCTGCTGCGCCTCTTCCGGAGGCCACCTGCTCCAGCGCTTCTTCTTCTTCCTCTGGTTTCTACGTCTTTATTTTCCTTTTGTTATTTTCTCTTGTCTTCGTACGTAAATCTTATTTAATATTTTATAATTCGTTTTGTTCTTGACTTAGATCCCTAATAATTCAATATTAGTGGCTTTTTGTCTTTGAATCAAATTTGGGTGTTAGAGGTTCGACTCGTTCATATTAAATCTCGGGATTTTTGTTGATATAAATTGTAGTGTAGTTAATATGTTAAACCACTTCTACTCGAGTCATAGGTAGTAATTCAACGTAAATACACAAACGAATGCTAACTGCTCGCGATTCTGACTTCACAGTCGAAATTCAACTCAAGAGCAGACGCAACAAGTCATGCGCCTCTTTTATAGAAAGCAGTTGTTGCTCCTCCTGTTCTGGGTTGACATCTGTCCCTAAACTTCTGTTTTCGCCTTAACGTAGCTGTAACTATGTAATTAATTAACTAATAGTCGTATTATCGCTCCTAATCTGTCTTTTAGTTTTTCAAACATTTTCCTTTTCTTCAAATCTTCGTTTTGAGTATATTTCTGACGTAGATCGCGCAATCCTTTGCAATCTTTGCAATTTCATTATGGCTGTCGAGCTTTTATACGAAGCCTAACGGACTCAGGTATGACTCCTTCTTATGGCTGGCGAGCTTTATACGTAGTCTAACGGACTTTAAACGACCCTCCCCGATGGTCGACAAACTTTAAAATGTTCCCGAGGACAGGTCCTTGGTTCAGACCACTTGAGCCACCTCGCGTCGCCATAGTCGTCAGGTTGTAATCTTCATTGACCTGATGGCTATACTTTGACTTTTGTCTTGTCCAAGCCTCAGTCAAAGTGGGGGCTCTGTAGATACCTCGTTTCTACACCTTCCGCCAACCACCCAATGATGATTGGGCCGCATCTTTGGTACGCGGAACGATTTATAACAACTCGTAAGTTTATCGTCAAGTGATAGCTCAAACACTTGTGTCTACCCCTTGGTCGTCATCTACGCACCGGTACGGTCGTTTTGACAGTAACTAGAGTTCATTTGGAGTCCAGGTCGAAAACCGCTTCATTTTCTAGAAGCCGTTTTAAAACTCCGAGTCGGAACGCTCTAGAATATTCTGGATATTTTATTAATATTTCAAATTCTATCTTTTTGATAAATATATCTCGTATCTTTTTAAAAAAGGAAAGTATAGATCTACCACAATTCCATAAAAGAAGCGTGAGAATCTTTCTTCCGCGAAAGGAAACCTCTGGGGAAATGACGGAGCAGGTGCTGCGCCTCTTCGAAGGATCGCAGTTCCTGCTGCGCCTCTTCCCCACCATGTTTTCTCCGTTCTCAGATAACTTTGTGATGTTCCCAATCTCTTCGCATTTTTCCGCTAGCGCAGCAACACCAACAATGAGAAATCCACCAATCCAAATGTGATGTGTAAACAATGAAAGTTGGGTACCATAGTCAGTAGCTAGATATGGATAAGGGGGCATCGCATATATATGGTGAGAGACAATAATGGTTAACGAGCCTAACATAGCTAAATTAAGAGATAATCACTACAAAAAAAATCTGAATAGCGACGGACAATTCCGTCGCAAATACCCTTAAATCCGTCGCTAAATGGCATTTGCGACGGAATTTCCGTCTTAAGCACTCCGTCGCAAATTTTCGTCGCAAAAGGTAGATTCTGCGACGGAAATTCCGTCGCAAATTCCGTCGCAAATTTTATCATTTCGCGCGTGAATTCATCTCGCGCGATTTTTTTAACCGCATGTTTTTCAGCTTCAATTCATAAGTCACATATTCAATGTAAGAAGTGAGGGATTCTATATAAACATAAGAAATGTGCTGTTTTTTTTCCGATGTGGGATGGATTTGCGACGGAATTTCCGTCGCAAATCCATTAATCCGTCGCAAATATCTTTTCCCGCGCGAGCCAAAAATTCCGCGCTAAGAAAAATTTTTTGCGACGGAATTTCCGTCGCAAAATCCGTCGCAAACACTATTCAAAAAAAAATAAATTTTTTTTTTTTTTTCATTTTATCATTTCGCGCGTGAATTCATCTTGCGACGGAATTTCCATCGCAAAATCCGTCGCAAAATGATGTATTGCGACGGAATGCAATCCGTCGCAAAACATCAAAAAATCCGTCGCAAAGTCAATTTTGTGACGGATTTGAATTCCGTCGCAACAAATCCGTCGCAAAATGCCTTTTTTGTTGTAGTGAATTGAGCATCCATGACGTTGTTAGAATCTCATATAGGCCAAGGAGAGTGTTCCGCCCCTTCTCTTCTCTCTTTGCATTCTAGACCTTGCTATAAGCTTTTCGACATCTCATGCTTGATCAATCGACCACGTAAGCTCAGATCCTTCTAGGTACCCGTCACGTTTGCATTGACCGACCAATTTGACCACTACACAATCAATCAATCAATCAATCAATTTTAGCCCTCTAACGAGGGGACTTTATTCATACATTCGAGTCGAGCTATCGCTAAAACTTTAACTTTGTTAATCTCGTTTCGACAACATGTAAGTTTGAGGGTGTAAATCCCGTATTTTATTTGGTCAATTAATGTAAGATCCATGTAAGAAATAAATTAAAAACCGATTTCAAAGTAAAACCTTTTTTTAAACAAAACTTTTTTTAATAGTCATCAGACGTCGAGAAGAAGCGCATAAGCATATGCGCCTCTTTGAAGAGTCGCAGCACCTGCTGCGCCTCTTCCGGAGGCTGCCTGCTCCCACTCTTCTTCTTCCTCTGGTTTCTACGTCTTTATTTTCCTTTTCTTATTTTCTCTTGTCTTTGTACGTAAATCTTATTTACTCTTTTATAATTCGTTTTGTTCTTGACTTAGATCCCTAATAATTTAATATTAGTGGCTTTTTGTCTTTGAATGAAATTTGAGTTTTAGAGGTTCGATTCGTTCATATCAAATCTCGGGATTCATTGTTGATATAAATTGTAGTGTAATTAATATGTTAAACCACTTCTACTCGAGTCATAGGTCATTAATCCACCGTAAATACACAAAAGAATGCTAACTGCTCGCGATTCTGACTTCACAGTCAGAATTCAACTCAAGAGCAGACGCAACAAGTCATGTGCCTCTTCCATAGGGCGCAGCTGTTGCTCCGCCTGTTCTGTGTTGACTTATATGTCCCTGAATTTTTGTTTTCGCCTTAACTTAGCTTTAATTACATAATTTATTAACTATTAGTCGTATTATCGCTCCTAATCTGTCTTTTAGGTTTTCAAACCTTTTCATTTTCTTCAAATCTTCGTTTTGAGTATATTTTTGACGTACATCCCGAAATCCTTTGTAATCTTCGTAATCCGTTGTAATCTCATTTAATCATTGTATTGTAGGATTTCTTTGCCTTTCGTATGTATTTCATTCTAAATTCCCAATTTGGACATAATTGAGTGCTAATTACATGTTCACCGACATAGTCTAATTCACATGCAAGGATTAAAATGTGGGATGTTACATTGCATGCATATAATTGATAACTTATCAAGTACGAACGATTTCCTTAATCATTAGTAGAGGCCGATATCGAGGCCGGCGAGATCAGGTGTTCGATTAAAGAGCTTCCTTATATGTACCCTCATCCTTACTCCAGATCTTTGTGAACATCCGTGTTCATTGGCATCCACGAGAGTCATTCTAGACATAAAATGCTAAGGGTAACGAGTTTTTTAGTGTTCATGTCATTATTTTGTGTCTTGACATGGCATAAAGTATTCGAACGGTTCCAATTTTCCATAAAACTTGGTGGCGACTCCACATGTCCATCCAAGTGCGCCCCTCCGTGGTCCCCGACCCATGTACCACAATTCGTCAAAGATCACTAATCTGTGCATCACACTATTATAAATGATTTCGAGATCCAAATTCATATCAACTCGGGCACGGTGAGCTGATTTATCCCTAATTAATATAATTCGGTGGATTTACTTTTTAATCGATTTCTTCACTTTAGAACTCTCGGCCGATATTATTACTTTAATATTTATCTTAAACCCGGTACGCATGCGGCTACGGTCGCGAATACTTCCGTTGAACTCAATCCGAATTTCGGTGTGATAACTCTTTATTACCCCACTTACCCAACGTAACAAGTTTAGCACCTCGGTGAGCCGAGCCTACTTCCTTATGAAATTGAGACTCATGGCTTCTACTATTTGGTAAGGCTTGATCTCAATAATTATTTAGAAGAGGTCATGTCAATTATTTTTTATCTCGTTTAACTGAAGTAAATCAGTGAACTAACGATAAATGTAATTGACATGGTCGAAGACTCGATAAAATATGCCAGGTGTAATTATGACGATTTGGCAATGCATGCAAACATATTAAATGAAAATGCAAGCAAATAATAAATTTCCTAGTATGCCCTTCCTAAAATAGAAAATCAAATAATCTATTACAAATTCGTAAACCAACTCCTTTGATCCCTTGAACTTCATGTACAAGCCTCCCAAGGACACCGTCTCTTTCGGAACGCCTTTCCGAATGGCTCCGTCTTTAGGAAACTCCGGAATTAACTGTAACACCCGGAAATGTACCCTATTTTTATAGTGAAAATATTTTACGGATACTTTTCAATGAAATTTAGTTTTAATCGTAAATTTAATTTTCCGAGTCGAATTTAGAATTTCCGAGTTCGTATTTGGAATTTCCGCGAGATTCCATGAGAATCCCGTCTTAAGGCGAGTTTGACTTTCTTTGACTTTTTCTTGACTTTTCCTCTTACACAACTCATACTCCCTCCTTAACCTATTTTTCATTCATTCAACAAAATATTACTTCTTCCTTAAGCAAACCAAAACCCTTGCCTCCATCTTTGATCCAATCTTAGAATCATCATAGCTCACTCGTTTCTTGTTGAAATTCACGTAAGTTCGTCTTATTCTTCCCCTCTTAGCTTCCTCTATCCGTATTGGTAATAAAATTACCGTCTTTCTCGCTTTTTAAATTATCCGTCTTTCTCAAGGTGAATGATATTCGTCTTTTATTATCTAATTGTATGTAGGTGGAGACTAGGACGGTTTAGAATCGATTAAAGACGCGTAAAGGTAACGGTGAAGGGTTACTCGATATCATTTACGTGTTTTACATGCTTTATATGTTAGAATTCGTATTTAGAATACGATTAGAAAGCTTAGGATTCATGTTATTGATGATGAATGTTGTTAGTTGATGATTGTTGATGATGAATATTGATTGTTGATAGTTAATAGAAGTAGATTAGGAGAATTGAAAATGATTGAATGCTTGATGAAGTTCTCGGGTGAACTGGTGCTCCTGGCCGAAGTACCGGCTGCCGGTCAAGTGGCCGGCTGGGAATTCACTGCACCGACCCTTTTTCGTAAAATGATCATATCTCCTTCGTTACTTGCTTGTTTTGGGCTTGTGACCTATCGTTTGAACCGTAAGAGGATAAGCTATCACCTCGACTTAGAATTTATGCATTTTCATATCTAGAACTCTAGTTATGACCATTTTAAGTGGACCCTTGTTATAATAGTTTCCAAACTTGTGATTTTTGTGTGTAGATGTGCTCCTGGCCGGGTGCCCGGCCACCGGCC
>JAIUZE010071127.1:0-28559 GCA_022085475.1 Heliosperma pusillum
TCCATAGGCAGAACATCACAAACGCTTTCATCCACATACCCTTTACCAATTGAGAAAGGTACAACACATTGTCTATCCACCTTGATCTCAGCCCCTTTGTTTAACCATCTGAGCTTGTAAGGTAGGGGGTGGTCCTTGGTGGGTAGAGCTAGCTTGTCTATCAGTGTTTTGGAGGCCACATTAGTGCAGCTTCCCCCATCAATAATGAGGTTACATACTCTACCCTTGATGGTACATCTGGTCCTAAAGATCTGGTGTCTTTGGTCCTCTTCCAAAGGTTGTGGTTGAGTATGCATTACCCTCCATTTTACCAAACTTAACCCTGCATCAGGCTCTATCAACTCCTCACTAGCCTCTACCTCAGGCTCTTCCATCTCTTCATCACAGACCAACACTTCATCATCCCCCCAATGGATTACTTCTAGGGTACTCAGAGCCCTTTTAGATGGACATTCTCTAACAAAATGTCCATACCCTTGACATTGAAAGCACTTTTTGAGAGGGGTAGTCTTCCTTTGGCCTGCCTCAACAGCCTTGCCTTTATCAAGGTTGAAAGGGGTCTTAATAGGAACCACAGGTTCTCCTATCTTGACTCCTACAAAAGGTTTGAAGGTGGGGGTTCTGGCAGGTGTTTTAGAAGCACTGGCCTTTCCTTCCCCAATTTTTCTACCCTTAAGGACAAGTTGACAGCTTCCTCAAAGGAGTATATATTTTGTAGCCTAACTTTGCTAGCTATCCTTTCATCCAACCCTTCTAAGAACCTTGCTATCTTTTGTTCAGATTTCTCAACAACCTCACATTGCAATGTAAGTTGCTCAAAGTCTCTTAGGTAGGATTCTACAGGTCTTTGATCTTGTTTAAGGTGAGTGAGCTTAATGAACATATCCTGAGTGTAGTCCCTAGAGACAAACTTAGCCCTCATTTTCTTTTTCAGTTTGAGCCATGACTTAACAGGTTCCTTTCCTTCCCTAACCCTCAAGGTTTTCATGTTTTCATACCACAGTGAGGCATAACCCTTTAGTTTCATTATAGCAACCTTAAAAGCCTTTCTATCAGTGTATCCTTTAAACTCAAAGACTCTTTCTACAGACCTTAGCCAATCTAGGAAATCATCAGGGTTCAAGCTACCTAGAAAGTCAGGAATCTCTACCTTTATGTCTTTGTCTTGGTGCCTGAGTAGACTGTGATCTGAGCCATCTGAATCTGACATTTCAAACTGATCTACAGGTTGTCTCCTCCTTCCTCCACCTTGTGGGAAAGGTGCTCCTCTTCCTCGACCTCTGCCTCCCCTTGTATCATTGTTCTGTTGGCCCTCAAGGAGTTCATTGACAGATCTAGAGACCTCCATTACAGTTCTGACAAGACCTTGAACTGTGTTTTCAAGACCTGTGATTCTCTCTTCACTCATGGTTGGATTTTGTATTTTTAATGTAGTTAGGTAGATGAACTCACAAACCAAAGCTCTGATAACCAATTTGCACTGAAACTATTCAGAAAGACAACTAAACAAAGACAATTGAACTATGGTTAAGATACTTTGTAATTACTCTGTTTCTGTGTGGACTGGTTGTTAAAGAACAAGGATAGGACCTTAACCAAAGCACAAAGCCAATGATTGAGGGTTGAACTTTGATCCCAGCACACAGCTAAGGACCTCAGCTCACTTCTAAGCACAAAGCAAAGGAAGTTGTCTCAAGCACACAGCCAAGAGATGTTAACAGAAACAAGGTTTCAGTTTTATGTTTTACTTCAAATCTGTCTTTCATTCATTAGGAAAAGGCCTTATATAGGCAAGGAGATTACATCCTATTCGTTCAATACATCCTAGGGCCACAATTGGCTTTCAAAAGAAACAGAAATAACAGCTACATTGTTCAGCATAAAGCAATAAAGTAGAAAAGTAGTTCTAATAGGACAATCTGCCTTAATTGGATTGTTGAGGTTGAAACTGGTGGAGGAGTGGACTTCTAAGCTTGATTCTTGAGCTCAACTGAAGTGGGATGGATGCCAAAGGTCCTGCTAAAAGGCCCTCGAACTTGTTTGATCATAAAAGGAAAGTTTGATAGTGACATGTTAACTACTGCAAAAAGGCTGAAATATGGACAGTCTGGAGTTGTCCCTAGGCTAACTCTTTGTGTGTTTGTTTCCTGGAAGAGAAGTCCTGGGGAAAGTTGTAGAGGACCTTCCCAAGACATGAGTTTGAGGGTTGGTTAGGCTTGTTTGATTGTGTGAGGCCCCCATGGACCCTATTTAGAAAGACTGTGATAGGCTGTTTTTGGCTGAGGGTTGTTTTTGTTGTGTTGGGTTTGTTGGGCTGTTGGCTGTGTCTTGTTGTGGCTTAATCTTGGGAAGTGGATGGCTAGGCTTTGTTCTGGTTGGTGTGGTGTTGTCTTAGCAAGCTTGAAGTGGTTGTGGCTTGGACTGAATAGGACGTTGTCATAACTGGTCATGGTGTTGTCTTGAATGGTGTTGTTGTCTTGAATGGTGTTGTTGTCTTGATGTTGAGTCTTGTCTTGAGCTTGTGTCTTGTCTTGGTCACATACTCCTGTTGCAAACTCTCATAACACTAATATTTACTAAGTATTACTAGTGTAGTAATATATTCTAATATTAGTAGTGTAATATCTATCTTATTATCTAGTTAATAATAAGGGTAGATTATTTGGTATCATCTTGGTGCAACTTGAAGGAAGTCTTCTAGCTTGGAGATTTCTTGTTCATCCATATTATTAGCTCAAGAACAACAAGAAGGAGTTCTTGTTGTGCCCATATTATTTCCATATCAATGTGAGGAAATTTCTTTTTTTATATAAATGTCTTTATATTTGCATGCATGTTACATAGATCATTATAAACTAAATTAACAAGTAATTTAGCAAATAATTAGAGGAGTCTAATTAAGGTCTATGGACTTTCATCTTTTAGGTGTGAATCAAATTCATTGTTCAAGTATTTACCACCACGATCGGATCGTAGGGTTTTAATCTTTTTATTCAATTGGTTTTCTTCTTCATTTTGAAATTCTTTGAATTTTTCAAAAGCATCACTTTTATGCCTCATCAAGTAGACATATCCATATCTACTCAAGTCGTCGGTAAAAGTAATGAAGTAGTGATAACCACCTCTAGCTCGGATAGTCATTGGACCGCATACATCCGTATGTATAAGTCCTAATACTTCACTTGCTCGTGTCCCTTTTCCCGTAAAAGGAGCACGAGTCATCTTGCCTAGAAGACAAGATTCGCATACGCCATAAGATTCGTAATCGAATGGTTTGAGTACTTTAGATGAAACAAGTCTCTTTATGCGTCGTTCGTTTATGTGCCCTAAACGACAATGCCAAAGGTATGATTGATTAGGTTCACCTGTTTTGAGCTTCTTGTTTTCTACATGATAGACCTCTTTTGCAATATCTAGAATCATAAATACCTCCAATAGAAATGTCCTCGCCATAAACCATTTCATTAAGTGAAAAAGTACAACAGTTGTTCTTAATGCAAAATGAAAATCCTTCCATGTCTAACACGGAAATGGAGATAATGTTCTTGGTAAGAGTTGGTACATAATAGCAATTATTTAAATACAATTCTAAACCATTAGGCAAAAGAAGAACGTAGGTGCCCACGGAAACTGCGGCTACCTTAGCTCCATTTCCCATGCGCAGGTCCACGTCACCCTTGGCTAATGCTTGCGCGTCCCTCACCCCTGTACATGATTACAAAGGTGAGAACCACAACCGGTATCAAATACCCAAGAAGATGTACTAGCAAAGTTAATATCTATCATATAGAGTGATGAAAGAATTTTACCTGACGTTGTCACACAACCGTCCTTCTTGTCTTTCAAGTACTTGGGGCAATTGCGTTTCCAATGCCCTTTGCCATTACAATAATAGCAATCCGCCTCCGCGTGTTTGTTGACTTTGGGCTTGGGCTTATAAAAGACCTTGCCCTTTCCCTTGCCGAATTTCTTGAAAACAGTCTTACCCTTTCCCTTATCCTTCCTCACCCCAAGGTTCATGTTCTTCATTTTCATGGAAAGAACATCCTTGGGTTCACTCCCACTAGCCTTTATGTCCCTCTTCGCTTAGGTGAGGAGTGCATGGAGTTCATGGAAACTCTTGTCCATGCCATTCATGTTATAGTTCACCCTAAATTGGGTGAACTTAGGTGTGAGTGAATGAAGGATCTTACCCACCACCAATTGCTTCGGAATTTTGCACCCTAGACGCTATAAGGTGTCCGCGTGCTCAACCATTTTGAGCACGTGTGGGCCAACTTTTTGGCCCCTTTGAAGCTTAGTGTCAAAGAATTTCGTAGCCGCCTCATATTGGAGAATTTGAGGGGCTTGCGAAAACATCGAAGTGATCCTCGTGAATATCGCATATGCATTGAGAGATATCAATTGGAGTTTGAGTTTTGGTGAGATTGACCAAATCAAGACATTCTTGACGTCATTAGCTACCTTCAAATAAAGGTCATATTCGGCCCGAACCACCGCGGACGATCTTGGCGCGGGTTCGGTGGGGGGCTCTTCGACCAAGTAGCGAAGCACGTTATCGGATAACGCGGCGTTCTTGATCGTTGACTCCTATTCAACGAAGTTACTTCCGTCATCCTTTAGGACACACTTGTCCATGACGGATTTCAACCATGAGTCCTTACTCAAGGTTGCAGTGTTTGATGATGTCGACATAATGCGAATATGGTAACTACAACAAAAAGAAATATATAAACATTCATTGTTAATTTACTTGAAAAACATTTTAACAAGTTTAGCATTCATATAATGACCTCTCACTAAATTATATAAATGATTCCAAGACCCATTTTTAAATAAAAAATAGTCATCGCATGCTACTTTTATCTAGAAATGGTAAGTCGTTACTTGACTAATTCTACCCTTAGAACTCTTGGTTGACGGATTTCAACTAAATCCATCTCCTAGTCCCAAGATAACGCTTATCTCGTTGAGTCCAATCCAATTTTAACTTGTGATCGTATCACCCTACTTACCCGAGGTAAAAAGGGACCCACGAGCGTGGTAGCCCTAATGAACACGGGATTCATAGGTGTTATTAATTGGTAAGGCTAATCTCAATTTTTTAAACATGTGAGAGATCTTGTCAATTTAGTTATTAATTCCCTATAGTGAACTAAGTCGGTGAATTGTGAATAACGTTGAATTGACAATAACGGTAAATAAAATGCATGTGTGACGATTTTGGCATGAGCGGAAATAAAGCAAGCCCAAGCACAATAAAATCCTAGTAATGGCCACCTCTAATCAAAAGTAACTAATAGTTAAAATTCGGAAACCACTCCTTGGTCCTGCTCTTTCACTTGGAAACCCTTCCAACGGCACCGTCTTGGAGGGAGTCACGCGTCTTCATAAAAATAATTACAATATACAAATACAAATTCCTATTATATCATTTATTCTATAAAATAAAATTATTAAATTATACAAACCGGCGATACGAGATCGCAATAAAATTACAACCAAACCGTTATTCCCTTACATTACGGGTAATAACGATAAAAATAACTAGGCCGTACTAGGTACAAAATTTGCATGAATTATTAAATAAATAACATTCATTCATTCAACCATAAATAAAATAAATTGCTGCAAAATTCATGCCAAAATCGTCATAAATTCATTCATGCTCATTGTAGCTCGATTTTTTCCGGGATTCATTTATTTTAAACCATTAAAAATCAATATCAACATTTAAATCTCATTTAAATTCAAACTAATTAACTAAAATGATTTAGAACTCAAAATTAGTCACTACTAATTTTTTTGGGCATTAATTAGATCTATTTGATTTCATTTGCTAAATATTACGGTTTAATCATAACAATTATGAAATAAAACCAAAATAAAATATAAACATCATAATATTTGAAACCAAAAATTTTGTACATTCTGGAACAATTCCAGGAACTATAAAAATAAAAAACATTTGCTCAAAAAATTTAAATTAATTTTATGAACAAATAGCTTTGTATTTAATGGTTTTATCAAATAAAAACATTAGATATAGTAAAACAGTGAAATAAATTATGCAATTTCACCAGGAGTATCAAAATCAGAATGTGAAATGTACAAAAAAATTTCAATACCATAAATGGACTTTTCAATTTTATAAACATTATAATCTCATATTATCGACTTTTATCATATAAAAATAAATGAACATGCAATACATAAGTAAAAGTCACGAAATTTTACATAAAATATTTAAGACATGCATGTGAGATCATATTAAAATTTCATGGCCAGAATCAACATGTAACTATTTTTAGTTAACTTTTAAATCATAAAATGCATGTTAACTCGGTTTAAACGCCAAAAATCAAAATAAATAGCAAATTAATCCCTAAAATCACGAAATTTGACCACAAACATTTTGAGGTCAGTAGTTATACATGCACCAAAATTTTTTGTCAGAATCGTATTTTAACTCAAAATCTTTGATTTATTTGTTATCTTATAACTTTAATAAAAATGTCCAAAATGAACAAGCATGCTACAAGCTAGCTCTGATACCACATGAAAGTCCATAGACCTTAATTAGACTCCTCTAATTATTTGCTAAATTACTTGTTAATTTAGTATTTAATGATCTATGTAACATGCATGCAAATATAAAGACATTTATATAAAAGAAGAAATTTCCTCACATTGATATGGAAATTATATGGGCACAACAAGACCTCCTTCTTGTTGTTCTTGAGCTATAAATATGGATGAACACAAACTATCTCCAAAGTAGAAGATCTCCTCTAAGTTGCACCAAGATTAACCCAAATAATCTACCCTTATTATTAACTAGATAATAAGATAGATATTATACTACTAATATTATGACTATATTACTACACTAGTAATACTTAGTAAATATTAGTATTTGAGAGTTTTTAGAGAGAAGATGAGTTTTTAGAGAAGTAAGGAAAATAAGCATGAATGAACCAATAAAATGATCAACCATATTGCCCTTTTATAGGCAATATGGCCGGTCCATATGAGCATCACAAGGCTCTCATTTTGCTTATTTTAATCACATGCATTAGGGTGGAGTGTTGTAGTATAAGTGATGATTGTATTCTACTTGTTATGTCACTTTCAATTGGTAACTAAAGAGTGTAAACAAGAACAACAATCATCACCATGTAACTATAATATACCCGGCCATTATGGCCTAGTTTGATCCATATTGATTTTTGATATTTGTCTCACAAATACTTATTGATCATATGCTTAATTATCATGTATAATTAAGTGTTAATTTGATCATACAACAATTATATGACTCAATTAAATAAATAATATGTACTTAACATTTTAAGTAATATTTTACCATTATATCAATATATAATGGGTCCCACAATGCTTAGTTAATTTATTTTACAACTCTTTGTAAATAGAATTAACTAATTACCTCTATCTCAAAACCTCAACTAATTTAGTAATTTAACGATTAATTACTAAGTTAAATCTTATTTAATCGTATTAAAATAAGATATAAATTTATAGTCAATTATCGCATAATTGAAAAATAAGCTTAATCGAATTTGAGTTCTTAACTCAATTTCTAACAATTAACTCTCGTACATATCGAATATATGTAATGTACTAATTAACTGTATCGTATACAAATAATTAGTTATTATTTGGATTTCATCCTGTAGGTGTGACCGAAAGGGATCAGTTGATCACCGCCGTCAAACGACAATAACGTCAAACTCTAGTCAGCCAACCGTTATTGATTTACGTTAATCAACTGACTAATCATATATATAGTCAATAAATATCCCAATTATATTCCTTAATAAGATTTATCATGTGGCGCACTATTGTGGAGGACACCTACTCCAACAGTTCTAACATTCCAGCCTTACGAACGAAGAGGTAGCCGGAGAATGAGAGTAAAAAGAACTTAACAATTAGTGCTCAAACCGTAACATGAGTAAAACCTACTCAAAGTGGGATATATGAAAAACCGTCACAAAACATGCGATACAAGTGAATGGAATATCATATATTCTAAACATTAATATTTAAAGTCATTACGTAAATTTATACGATAAACGAACCATGGGAAAAATTATAAATGAAAACATAAGAAAGAATTACAAAGGAGTTGGCAGCGTGTGCCAGCCTGTCAAGGGGACCGTCTGCCGGCTAACTGGCTGGTACCAATGTCACATTTGAAAATAAGTGAAAATACAGTGTGATCCAGCCAGTCAATGGGACCGGCTGCCGGCTACCCAGCTGGATCATATACCTATTGGGAAAATGAAGGAAGAATTGAGGAGTGTCTCAGCCGGTCGGTCGGCTGAGACATAATGCATACTAAAATTTTACGTAACAAACAATCCATCATCAGCCACTTCCCAGCCGGTCAGCTGACCAGCGGCCGGTCGGCCGGCTGGGACATATTATGCACGAAAATCATCTCTTCCTCTCAAACATCATAAAACAAACATCAACTAACATCATCAATCATCAATTCTCATTATCAATTATCAACTAACAACAACTATCATCAACAACACAATTCCTATGATTAATAATCCTATTCTAAATACGATTACTAACATAGAAAACACATTAAAACACGTAATGATATCGAGTAACCCTTCACCGTTACCTTTTTGCGTCTTCAATCCTCGTCGAGTCTATCAAGTAGTAGTCTTTGTCGAGGTCTTGGAGGTCACCACCTACAATTAGACAAAAAAGATGAATATAATTCACCTTTGAGAAAGACGGATAAATTGAAAAGCGAGAAAGATGGTAATTTTATTACCAATTAAGATAGAGGACGATGAGAGGGAAAGATTAAGACGTAAATTAGTGAATTTGAGCGAGTAATGAAGGCATAGAGTCGATATTAAGCTTGATCAAATATGGAGTTTAGGGTTTTGGGTGGTTACTTGGTGAGGAAGATGGAGGTTGAATGTGAGTGAGTTAGGGTTTAAAGAAGAGTATGAGGGAGTAAGTGGAAAAATATAGGAAAAGCCCAAAAGCGTCTTAAGACGTAACTTACTCGGAAACTCGCGTAAAGTCCAAAACCGAACTCGGAAATTCTAAACTAGACACGGGAAATTTAATTCTAGACTAAAACTAAATTTCGCTGAAAAGTATCCGTATAATCTTTTTAATATAAAAATAGGGTACATTTACGAGTGTTACACAAACTTGTTCACCTCGGTAACTGTGAACGGTTCCGGCCATCTTGACTTGAGTTTACCTGGAAAGAAACGCAAACGAGAGTTAAATAATAATACTTTATCACCAATTTTAAATTCCCGCTGCAGGATATGCTTGTCGTGCCGCTTCTTCGTCTTCTCCTTGTAAACCCGAGCATTATCATAGGCATGCAATCGAAACTCATCAAGCTCGTTCAATTGCATAAGTCGTTTCTAACCCGCCAGTGAGCGATCCATATTAAGCTCTTTAATGGCCCACATAGCCCTATACTCAAGTTCTACCGGTAAATGGCATGCCTTGCCATAGACTAACCGGTATGGAGAAGCACCTATTGGAGTCTTAAAAATAGTTCGGTAATCCCATAAAGTGTCATCGAGCTTACGACTCCAATCCTTCCTAGATTTACTCACAACTTTCTCAAGGATAGACTTATTCTCCCTATTAGAAACCTCCACATGGCCACTTGTCTGCGGATGATAACTTAACCCCCGACGATGTGTAACGCCCTATTTCTTCAGTAAAGTGTTAAGATGACGTTCATTGAAATGCTTTCCTCCATCGCTAATGAGAACACGAGGAACCCCAAATCGTGGGAAAATGATCTTCTGAAATAGTTTAAAAACTGCTTTGGTATCGCAAGTGGGAGTGGCAATGGCTTCAACCCATTTGGAGACATAGTCGAATGCTACTAGAATATATTGGTTACCATGGGAAGATGGGAATGGCCCTTGGTAGTCAATACCCCAAACATCGAATATCTCAACTTCCAAAATACCCGTTAGAGGCATCTCATGCCTTTGCAAAATATTATCCGTCCTTTGACACGCGTCACAAGAACGGACAAATGTAGTAGCATCCTTAAGAATAGTCGGCCAATAAAAACCAGACTGCATAACCTTAGAAAACGTCCTTGAAGGATCATGATGACCGCTATAAGGAGAAGAGTGACAATGAGAAAGGATGACATGTACCTCACCCTCGGGAATACATCGTTGATAAATGCCGTCGGCACACTCCTAGATTAGATAAGGATCAACCCAAAAGTATTGCTTGACATCGTGTTGAAACCTCTTCTTCTGATGATAAGATTGACCCGGAGGCATAATTTCCACAACCAAAAAGTTGGCATAATCAGCAAACCAAGGAGTCTCCATGGTAATGGCAAGGAGATGATCATCATCAAACGAATCATCAATGGGGATGGAATCTCCCCCTTCAAACCTTAGACGAGACAAATGGTCAGCAACCACATTCTCTGCACCTGACTTATCCCGGATCTCCAAATCAAATTCTTGTAATAACAAGATCCAACAAATAAGCCAAGGTTTGGCTTCCTTTTTAGCTAACAAATACTTAAGTGTTGCATGGTCAGTGTAGACTATCACATTAGAACCCACAAGATAGGCTCTAAACTTATCTAAAGCAAAGACAACCGCAAGTAACTCTTTTTCAGTGGTAACATAATTAACTTGCGCATCATCCAACGTCTTACTGGCATAGTAGATCACATGTAGCACCTTATCCTTCCTTTGCCCCAAAAAAGCCCAAACTGCATAGTCAGTGGCATCACACATTATCTCAAACGGCAAATTCCAATCAGGAGACTGGATAATAGAAGCCGAGATTAGAGCTTGTTTAATTCTGTCAAAAGACTTAACACACTCATCAGTAAACACAAACGGGGAATCCTTATGGAGAAGCTTAGTCAATGGTTGAGCAATTTTTGAAAAATCCTTATTAAAACGGCGATAGAACCCCGCATGGCCAAGGAAACTTCTAACACTTTTAACATTCACCGGGTACGGTAATTACTCAACCACTTCCACTTTAGCCTTATCCACTTGGATATCTCGTCCATACACCAAATGACCAAGTACTACCCCTTCAGTTACCATGAAGTGGCACTTTTCCCAGTTTAACACAAGATTACTTGTCTCACAACGTTGTAAGACTTTAGTCAGATTAGCAAAACAACTATCAAAATCGGTTCCATAAACACTGAAGTCATCCATAAAGACCTCCATAATAGACTCGATATAATCAGATAAAATAGCCATCATACAACGTTGAAAATTGGCGGGGGCATTACATAACCCAAAAGGCATTATTCGGTAAGCAAAGACATCATAAGGGCATGTGAAGGTAGTCTTTTCCTGATCGTGAGGATGAATGGGGATTTGAAAGAATCCCGGGTAGCCGTCTAGATAACAAAAATATTTATGACACGCTAGACGCTCTAACATTTGGTCAATATAGGGAAGAGGGAAGTGGTCTTTCCTAGTAGTTACATTAAGCCTCCTATAATCAATACACATCCTCCACCCTGTCACTAGTCTAGTAGATATGAGCTCGTTTTTCTCATTAGTGACGACCGTAGTCCCTCCCTTTTTAGGGACAACCTGAACAGGACTGACCCACTTTGAATCAGAAATAGCATATATGATTCCTGCATCCAACAATTTTTGCACCTCTTTTCTAACTACCTCTTGCATAGTAGGGTTCAAACGACGCTGACCCTGCCTACAAGGTTTATGGTCTTCTTCTAAGTGGATACGGTGCATACAAAAGTCAGGACTAATACCTTGTAAATCGTCAATGTTATAACCTATAGACTTCTTGTGTCTTTTTAAAAGTACCAACGAATGAGTAAGTTGGCTTTCAGATAGGTTAGCACTGACAATTACAGGATTCATCTCATGGGAATCAAGAAAAACATACTTTAGATGAGAGGGGAAGGGTTTAAGTTCAGGTTTCTTTACCTCGGTAACCTTAGGGGGTTACCTAAGCTATACACCTTCTGTAACTTGCAGTCTACTCCTGTCAGCAGTTTTTCCATCTCAGCTACTTCTTTACTTCGTGAGCTTCCAACTTCAGCAGTGCTGGAAATTAAGGCGATCTCCAAAGGATCACTATTCAAACACAAAGAAAGACAGTCATCAACATTCAAATCCACAATTTCTACTCTATGACATGTCAATTCCAGCATGGGGTGTTTCATCGCATTATCTAAGTTCAAAGTGATTGTGTCATCCCCCACTGTTAGTGTAAGTCTCCCATTCTTAAAATCTATAACCGCCCCTGCAGTATGGAGGAATGGTCGTCCCAAGATGATAGGAATTTGGGTGTCCCCAGCCATATCTAAGACAACAAAGTCAACTGGTATGAAAAACTTCCCTACTCTAACCGATACGTCTTAGAACGGTCGACCATTTGTAAGGTCATGGTTGTAATAGTAAGTTGACCCATATTAAGCTTTTTTCATATAGAAAATGGCATCACACTAACACTAGCCCCTGGATCACAAAGGGCTTTATCTATAGCTAAACAACCTATATTACAAGGAATAGAAAAACTCCCTGGATCTTTTAGCTTAGGTGGTGATCTGGATTGCAACACAACACTGCATTCCTCGGTAAATGCAACCGTCTCCACTTCATTAAAGGATCGCTTCCTTGTCAATATGTCCTTCATAAACTTTGCATAAGCCGGCACTTGAGTGATCAACTCAGTAAAAGGTACACTCACTTAAAAAATCTTGACTACCTCTATAAACCTCCCAAACTGTTTATCGAGATTGGATTTATGTTGGCGGTGCGGAAAGGGAAGTGCAATGGCAATTGGCTCGGTTTCCTTTGCTTTTGAAGATGAATTAAACGACTTACCAGCCTGATCAGGGGTTGCTCGATCAAGTAGGGGCGTTGCTCGATCGAGTTTGTCAAAACAGGAATTTTCAGGAACTTCTCGAGCAGATTGTTTGAACTTTTCCAGGGTTGCTCGATCGAGCAGCTCGATCGACCAACCTCCTTTTCAGACCCTTTTTCGCTGTTTTTTGAATTTTGACCAGATGCTTCCATACTTTTATCGGTTTCATCCCCTATCATTTCCGGGTCTTTGTAATGGGTCCCACTCCTCAACGCGATAGCATTGGCTTGTTCATGTGGAGGGTGTCCTTGAGGAGGAAGATTACCCGGTTGTTTGTATGGATTTTGAATTGCCAATTGGGCAATTTGAGTATCCACTATCTTGTTATGCGCGAGCAATTGAGAAATATGAGCATATTGCTTTTGTTGTATCATGAGACTTTGCTCCAACATGGCTTTCAATTCCGCCATATCATTACTTGGAGGTGGTGGAGGTGGAGTTTGTTGAAAGTTTTGGCCTCCTTGATTTGGACGGTTATAATTACCTTGAGAATTGCGATTTTGAGGAATCACATAAGAGGAACCTTGTTACTGAGATGGTGGCGGGGTAGGATTAAGAACTTTCTGACTTTGGTCGGAGAAATTTGGATGCTCTCTCGTCCTTTCATTATAAAAGTTAGAGTACGGTGTACCTTGCTTAAAGGATTGAAAAGCAAGTACTTGTTCAACCGTACTCATACACTCTTTCGCATTATGCCCCATGGTACCACATCTCTTACAGATTGACTCTTGTCAAACCATGGCATAGACCGTTTGTTTATTTTCCAGAGATTTGGAAGTTTGTAATTCGACAATTTTAGCAGTTAATGCCTCCAACTGAGCTACAACGACATGGTCTGAACCTCCTATCCTCGCATTACCCCTGGGATTACCATACTCGATCAGTAGTATGAGTAGTTATCTCATCAATCAATTTCCAAGCATTAGTATCAGTAATGTTATTTTGGAATCTTCCATTGGCACCATAATCTAGCAATGTTCTCTGATCATCATATAACCCATTGTAAAACTGGTTGCATAGGAACCAAGTATCAAAACCATGATGTGGAACAGATTGGACAAGCTTCTTGAAGCGAACCCATGCCTCATTAAAGTTCTCAGTGGGACTTTGTTTGAAACTTGTGATTTGACTTCGAATGGCTTTGGTTTTCTGTGCCGGGAAGTATCTTTTATAAAATGCAAGAGCCAGAGAAATCCAATCGGTGATGCCAAGTGCATCCGCATCTAACTCACTTAACAAATCTTCTTCCCCGTCTTGTAACAAAAAGGGAAACAACATCAACTTGATTAGATCTTGCTTTACCCCACCCGTTAAAGGAATACAGCAACAATAGTTGGTGAATTTTTCCATATGCTTCACATGATCCTTAGTGTGGCTTCCTCCAAACATGTTTTGCTCCACCAAAGAGATATAATATGGACGAATCTAAAAGGTTCCATTACCCGTATTAGGGAGTTTGAATCCCTTGGGACTAGATGTAACGGTAGGCTCTGAATGGCTGGCTAAAGTAGGCATGGTTGTAGTGGGTGCAGAAATATGAGTATCCTCTTCTAAGGATGGTTTTTCTGTGACAAATCCGGCGTAAACTGTGTCAAGCGTACTCAAGTCTTCCGCGCTACTTGAATTTCCTTCCAAAAGTTTCGTCTAACTCGGAGACTCCTCTCTGGTTCGGAATCGTAGGGTACGAGATCGGACCTGGAACACCTGGGCATAAACGAAAACTAAATAAAATGATAAGAACGGTCTCAAGGAACTTAGGTTCCCTGAGACGAAGAAAAAGACAAACTAAGTAGAAAAAAACAGAAAACGGTTGCCTCCCCGGCAACGGCGCCAAATTTGATAAGGGTAAAGTCGCGTCACCTTAATCAAAGCAATCCTAATTCACTACTAACTAATAGTCAGCGGTAAGTAAGGTATCGAATCCACAGGGAGGCGGTATTATTCTAATCTGTTAAACTAGGTTTGTCTCTTAAGTAACAATTTCAGGGTTTAAGATTGGTATTTCTAAACTAATAGCAAACAATAACAATAAAAAGTTGAAAAAAATAAGATTAAAAGTCTAGGGTCTCAGGTTCACTAGGATTATTGTTCAGGGGTAAGGGTGTAATCAACTGTCATGCAATAAAGTTATCTAAGGTCACAAGATCGGTCGATTCAACTATGCCCTTTAGATCTACAATTTAACATGCGATCGCAATTAATAAACGAGTTCTACTCAATAATCGTAGCCAATCTTAGTCTTAACCCGGTCGGTGTCAATCCTAATTTGCGAGACTAGCTAATTAATCTTGGCCAGTAATTAAACAACTAGAATTCAAACGATAATCAAACGATAACCATGTAATTGCAATTCAATTAATTAGTCTACCCCTTCTAACAATCCTAGATCTCCTTTCAACCCTAGAGAGAATTTAGATACTCATAACGATATTAATAACAACAATAATAAATAAAGTAAATATGCTTAACAACAATGAGAGGATTAACAAAGAATAATTAAAGAACTCAAAGGTAACTAATTCGAATAACGAAGAAAGATTAAAGAATACCGATTACAAGCTTGAACTAAAAGTAATAGTCTTTATGAATAAAATTCAGAGGCAAAGCAAAGAAAACTTGAGTTTTTAATATTAAAGCATGGCTAATTGTGAAAGACGAGCTTTCCTTTTATAATAAAAATCTAATTAATTAGGTTAAACTAGTTTAGGAAAATACGAAAAGCCGTCAAAACAGTGGATTGCTCGATCGAGCAAATTGCTGTTGCTCGATCGAGCATCCTTCAACCCGACTCATTCGAGCAGACTGTGTTGCTCGACCGAGCAGCCTTCAAAATGGCTCGTTTCTTCGTTTTTCTTCATTTCTTCTCCATTTCTCTTGATTTCCGTGCCTAACCTTCTACGATCCGACTCCGCCATGCTTCATATTTACTCAAAACGCTCCAAATGCATCCAACCTCCATTAAAACATAACAGAAGCGGCATAATCTATTTTCTAGCTAAAATAGCAAAGAAATAAGCAAGGAAAGATGGTAAATCGAGTTATATGTAACTAAGGAAAGAATAAAATATGTGTATAAATAGTGATCATCAACATGAACACTAAGAACTCGCTATCCTTAGCATTCTATGTCTTGAATGACTCTCGTGGATGCCAATGAACACGGATGTTCACAAAGATCTAAAGTAAAGGGTGAGGGTATGCATTAGGAAGTTCTTTAATCGAACACCTAATCCCGCCCGCCTCGATAGCGGCCTCTACTAATGATTAAGGAAATCTTTTGTACTTGACATGTTATCGATTGTATGCATGCAATGCAACATCCAATGTTTTAATCCTAGCATGTTAATTAGACTATGTCGGTGAACATGTAATTAACACTCAATTATGTCGAAAATTGGGAATTTAGAATGAAATACACACGAAAGAAAAAGAAATCATACAATACAATGATTAAATGAAATTAAAGCTGATTACATGATCCACGTCAGAAATATATTCAAAATGGAGATTTGAAGAAAATGAAAATATTAGTAAAACTAAAAGATAGAAAAGGAGCGATAATACGTCTAATAGTTAATTAATTACGTAATTAAAGCTACGTCAAGGCGAAAACAGAAGTTCATGGACAAAACTCAACCTAGAAGAGGCGCAACAACAGAGGAGGACGCAGCTGTCTATGCATTTGTTCTTGAGTTGAATTCTGACTTTGAAGTCAGAATCGCAAGCAGTTAATATTATTTGGTATATTTACGATGGATTATTGACCTACGACTCGAGTAGAAGTGATTTAACATATTAATTACTACAATTTGTATCAACAATGAGTCTAGAGATTTGATATGAACAAATAGAATCTCTAAACCCAAATTTGATTCAAAGACGAAAACCCGCTAATATTGAATTATTAGGGATCTAAGTCAAGAACAAAACAATTTATAAAAGCTTAAATACGATTTAGGTACGAAGAAAAGAAAAAATAAGAAAAGGATAATAAAGACGTAGAAAAAAGAGGAAGAAGAAGAAGAGCAGGAGCAGGCAGCCTCTGGAAGAGGCGTGGCATACCCGCACTCTTTGAAGAGGAGAAGATATTTTTGCGTTTCTTCTCGACGTCTGATGACTACTAAAAAGGTTTTGTTTACAAAAGGTTTTACTTTGAAATCGGTTTGGAATTTATTTCTGACGTGAATCTTACATTAATTGAATAATAAATACAAATGAATAAAAGACGGGATTTACACCCTCAGACTTACATGTTGACGAAACGAGATTGACTAAGTTAACATTTAGTTATTGCTCGACTCAAATGTATGTAGAAAGTGCCCTCGTTAAAGGACTAATATTGATTGAATAAATTAATTGATTGTGTAGTGGTCAAATTGGTCGGTCAATGCAAAAGTGACGGGTACCCAAAAGGATCTGAGCTTACGTGGTCTATTGATCAAGCACGTAGTTGTAGATAGATTAGAGCATGGTCTAGAATGCAAAGAGAGAAGAGAAGGGCGGAACACTCGCGTACCTTAAAAGTTAGAATGAAGGTCTCCTTTTATAGTAGAAAAATGTGAAGAGTTCAAGAATAACTCAAACTTTATAAAGAACTCTCGAAAATATTCTGAAAACAGAGAAAACGGCTGGGGAAGTGGCGTAGCAGATACTGCACCTCTTCCCTAGAGGTTTCCTTCTGCGGAAGAAGAATTGTGGTAGATCTATACTTTATTTTTAAAAAGATACGAGATATATTTATCAAAAGATAGAATTTGAGTATTTAATAAAATATCCAGAATATTCTAGAGCGTTCCGACTCGGAGTTTTAAAACGGTTTCTTGAAAATGAAGCGTATTTCGACCCGGACTCCAAAAGAACTCTAATGACTGTCAAAACAACCGTACCGATGCCTAGATGACGACCAAGGGGTAGACACAACTGTTTGAGCTATCACTTGACAATAAATTTATAAATTGGACATAAATCGTTTACCGTACCAAACATGCAGCCAAATCATCACTGAGTGGTTGGTGGAAGGTGTAGAACTGAGGTATCTACAGAGCCCCTACTTTGACTGAGGCTTGGACAAGGAAAAAGTCAAAGAATAGCCAACATGTCATTCGAAGATTACAACATGGCGACTATGGCGACGCGAGACGGCTCAAAGGGTCTAAACCAAGGACCTGTCATCAGGAACATTTTAAAGTCTATCAACCATCGGGGAGGGTCGTTTAAAGTTCGTTAGACTACGTATAAAAGCTCGTCAGCCATAAGAAGGAGTCATACCTGAGGCATCTTCTTATTTCGAATGAGGTGCGATGTGAGGCTCGCCAGCCGTTAAGTGGGGTTGCGTCGTGAGGCTTGTCAGCCGCTTAAATGATGTGCGTAATGAGGCTTGCCAGCCGTTTGAATGGGGTCGTTATGAGGCTTGCCAGCTATCATATATGATAATCTGCATGTCTTTGTCCTTAGGCGAACTTTCGTTTGGGGAAACATATATTGAAATGAATTTGCGAAACTTGATATACGGATGACTCTGTCAAGATTGAATCATTCCTGGGAATCGGCTCGGTTGTGGCGAGCAAAATTCTGGTAATAAAAGATGGGCCCACGGATTGCATGTCCAAAAGGTGAATCCCTGCTGAGATGATAACTTCATTTGACGGTTTTGAAGTGTAACAACCCGAAAAGTACCCAATTTTTCTAGTAAAATTTCTTAAGTATACTTTTCAGCAAAGTTAAGTTTTTAAAATAGAATTTATTGTTTCGAGTCGTATTTTGAAATTCCGAGTTCGTATTTGGAATTTCTGAGAGATTTCATGAAAATCCCGTTTTTAGTCATCTTTGACTTTTCTTGACTTTTAAGTCGTCTTTGACTTTTCTTGACTTTTTAAAGTCGTCATTGACTTTTCTTGACTTTTAAGTCGTCATAAACTTTTCTTGACTTTTAAGTCATCTTTGACTTTTCTTGACTTTTAAGTCGACTTGGACTTTCGTTGACTTTTTCCGACTCGCCTTGTAATTTTGAAGACCGAAATTTTATTTAAAAAAATAATATTTTTAATTTATTTTTATTAAGATTTATTTAGATTTATGAAAATTTAATATAATTATTTTGAATTTATTCGGAATTTAAAGAATAACTTTTACGGTTTTAACCCGAACGTCATTTAACTATTCCCGAGTCATCGTAAATCCCGAAACAAACCCGAAACCCGACTTTGGCATGAGTCACCCGCCCATGTCACCTTTTTCCACTCACCTTAGATCTTTTCATTTATTTGATTAAACTAATAATAATATCTAGATATTTATTAACTTTATCGATCAGTTAACGAAAATTACGCAAAACGCTCGAAATCAGATCCGTTTTCTCACCATACCACACGGCTCCTTGGTCCTCTAATAGGACTAGATATTTGTCTTTCTTTTGATTATAATAACATAATATCTTGATATTTAATTTAATTAACTTAATATATATTTATATCTAATCAATTACCGTAATATAATTATTAAACCCGAGTCAATTCCGTAACAACAATTTCAAAACCCGACTCCATACTCCCTCTATATTTACACGGCTCCCTCATCACCCATTACTCACTAACAACTTTTCATTTTACAACAAATCAACTTAAGATCAAATTAATCGTTCTTCATCGTTCTTGAACGTTCTTCGTCGTTCTTCATTCGTTCTTCGTCGTTCTTGAGCAAAATCATCATAAAACCTTCATTTCTTAATTAAATCCGTCCTAACTTATATTTCTAGAATCTCCTCTTCGCTCTCCATCTTCAAGTACGGTTTAATTTCAAATCCGACAAAATCGTTTTCAACATTTAATTATAGAAAATCAAGTTTAAGTTCTAATAATGTTTTTCTTGTTATTTCTTATAGGGGAAGATTTTGAAGACGAGTTTGGTGACTCGTATATTTTGGGTGAAGATTAGTAGACGGGTTTCTTATTATATACTTCTTATTTTGGTGCTAATTGGTTTTGCTAGCTAAGGTAACAATTCCGATTTACTCGACGAAATAATGTCACATAGCTTTTGTTTCTTTTGTTTTTGGTTCATCTTTTGTTTTTGTCCATGTTATTATGATTTAAGGTTTTAGTAGTAATATGATAAGTAGTTATGATGTTTATGTTGTATGGAATTTTTAATATGTTAGTGTTCTTGACATATTTGAATGATGGTTGAAATGGATGTTTAAAAATGGATGTTGTTAATAAAAATCATGTTGGAAATAAATTGGGTTTTGTTTGATGTTGGAACCGTGGAGAAGGGCTGGAAAAACCAGCCCAAACCAGCCCAAAACCAGGCCGGTTTAGGCCGGTTCAGGCTCGGTCCAGGCCGGTCTGGGTTGGTCCATGGTGGGTCCGTGAGTTGGCTTGGGAGTTGTGTCGATGTTTGATTGTTTTGTTGTTGTTTTGACGGGTTTTAAATATGTTAAGCATGCGGGAAAATATTAAGAAACGGTTTTAGAATTTTTATCAAAACAGCCCAAACCAGGCCCGTGGGCCCAGTCCAGGCCCGTGTTGAGGTCGGCCCAAATCAGCCCATGAGTCCTCACTTTGGACTTGTGACGGTTTTTGAGTTTAGTGTTAATTTATCGTGTTTTGTAATATTTAGCAAGTGGGAAATGTTAATAAGTAAAATATTTAATTAAAAGGTTTTTCATAAAATTAGTATTTCTCACATGTTAGAAATTATAATACGAGATCGTAGTTTAATTTTATATCCTTTAAGTCAAGCGGGTTTTTAGTATGAATTAATAATTCACATGTTAGAAATAGAATGAAATAGCATGAAATGAATGTGATATTCTTATGTTCAAGCCTCGATGGCTAAGACTCTGTTTCTAGCCGGTTTGACCAAACGGGTTTGGTCAAACTACGATCTAGTCAGCCCCGTTTTGACTGATGACCCGTCGCGGGACTCGGGTCGGGGATTTGCCTTCAGGTAAGGTTTTATTTAATGAATGAATGAATGAGCCTTAGTAGATTTGAGGCGATATATATTTGATATGATTTATGTGCAATTAGTCACATGATAGGAAGTTTTTCCCGTGACTGTTTGAATTATATGGTTGGTGTCGTGTTGACTAAGTACCCATAGAGAATTATGAGTATATGGCGTCTTGACCATTCTAATTCTAAATGAGTATCTTGGACCATGACATTGATAGGCCGTACTATCTTTAACGAGTATATGTCACCCGCTTGATAGCTTTTGTGCACGGCCTGGGGGGTTTATCTCCAAGTCGGGGCATGGCATGCCTAGTTCCACTTTGGAAATGGGAGCCAGCTTAAGTACTAGCCATCTCTGCTTAGGGGGTCGCCTAGTAGAGTTTCTCATGTACGGTTATGTCATGGGACGGGAAATGGAATAGCTGTTGTCGCTAGGTCTGATCAGTCTAGGACTAGGATGTTTTCCTACCTTGTGGTATAGCCTCGAGTTACAGAAGTCGACTATTGACTGTACTAAGAACTTATGCCTGTTTGTAGAAGTATTGGTCTTTCATGTTTGTATGATTCTATGAGTTCTTAGAAGGTGAGATGCAAGCCGGCTAAGATTGATAGAGTTTGGATTACGATTGTTAACTGATTCACATGATTACGTGTTGATTAGGGTTTGAGTGTATCAGGGCCATGTTTTAAATGGTAACCGCTGAGCCAGCATACCAGCTTCCCTACCTCGGTTATATTTTTATCGGATTCACATGATAGCTTTCAATGATAGGTTATATGTTAGTTAATGTTTCATAACATGAAAAGCATATCATATATGTTAAAGTTTTGTATCTTTCAATATACATTGCTTTTATGTTATTCATGTTTTATTAAACTCGACATTTCGTGGCTGGGAGAACTCGGAGTTACTCCCCACTGACTGTGGCTTCCGTGTTTATATTTAATGCGGTCGAACAGGTGGTGATGCATACTTGGGGTACATTGACGAGCTAGCGAGCGAAGTATTTACCTTGGACCTATATTCGGTTCTTTAGGATTGTATAATAGTATACACTCTTTCTATTTCCGTTTTTATACGGGAGATATGTCTCCCGTCTTGTATAATTCTTATGTATAATATTATTTTCCTTTTGTTATGAACCTTTTTATTTATGACACCTTTGTTTATTTATTTAAATTATTTTTTTTCTTTCCGCAAATTTGAGGGTGTCACATGAAGCCTGTCAAAGCGCGGGTTACGGAAGACTGTGTCAGGATCGAATCATTCCGAGGAATCTGATCGGTTGTGGCGAGCGACATCCTGATGATAAAAGACGGGCCCACGGATTGTATGTCCGAAAGGTGGGTCCACGCTGAGATGATTACGTCAAGTAACGGTTTTGAAGCCTGTCAAGGCGCGGAATATAGGGAAGACTCTTTCAGGATCGAATCATTTCGGGGAATCTGCTCGGTTGTGGCGAGCAAAATTCTGGTAATAAACGATGGGCCCATGGATTGTATGTCCGAAAGGTGGGTATCCTACATTGCTTATTTTTTGTTGTTTTTTTTGTTGTTGTTTATTGTTTGTTGTTTTTGTTATTGAAAAATGACAAACGATTGTCAATTAAAGAGCCGTTTGATCTTTGCCAGAGATCGAGGTGTTGGAGTGAGTGTCCTCAACAATGGTGCGATCACTTAATTAAATCTCATTAACGAGAATACAAAGGGATGATTAACATTATAGTCAATTGATCCACATTAATTTGTAATGATTGGCTTACTAGAGTTTGACATTACTGTCGTATGACGGTGGTGATCAGTTGATTCCTTGAGGTCACAACGAAAGGACGATTCCCTAATCAAGAAAATTAATTATTTGTATAACGATACAGATTAATTAATCCCTTAAACAGGACGAGTTTACGAGTGAGAAATATATCTTATTGTAATATGATTAAATAAGATTAAATAATATAATTGTTATATTAGAATGCTTAATGTTTATGAAACATTTAAGACAAGCATGATTGTTTGATCATAATTACAATTAGTTGTAGATCATATCAACCAAATATGAGATGACCCGTTTTATATATATGTGATTATAAATTATTACTTAAAATGTTAAGTTTAATTTATTTGACATGTAATTGAATTTAAATTAGTTAAATACATAATTATATTATAAGATAACATGTCACATGTCACATGTCACATGTGTGACAAATGACAAAATCACAAATATAATATGGAGTCCATTTTAAGTGTTAAAATCGGTTGTGCTTGTGTGTAGGGTAGTGTTTAGGCTTTAATGTTGTTCTAATCAAGATTAGGCATAATCATTACTAGCCTACATACTTACAGCCACCCTACCACCTTGTTAAGACAAAAAGAAAAGCATGCCCTCCCTTCCCAAGTAAGGCGCCGGCTTTGGTGGGTAGATAAGGGGATGTTTTCCTCTTGTTTACTTACTAGTTGATCTCATAAGAAAATACACACAACATCTCACTAGAAATCACAACAATATACTTAGAAACTTTAAAAGTTTCATAGAACTTGTGTTGGAGTATAAACACCATATTACTAGAGTAGTAAGTGGAGTGTTGTATACTTATGTTTAAGGGTACTTAACTATTGTACTAGTAAATCAATAGTTGAGTGATTTAAGGGTAAGTCTAGGTTCAACTTATAGGAGGGTTCCTACTCTTGGAGCTTTTGGAAATTCATCCTAAATCATCTAGCTCAAGAACAAGTACAAGAAGGAGTCTTGTACTTGTGCCCATATCTGATTAATACTCAATGTGAGGAACATTTTTCTTTCTCTATTTCAATTTAATTTGTATGCATGTAACTAGATCTTGTAACTAATTAAAGAGTTAATTAGTATTACTTAATAAATGTCTTAAGTGTAGGTATATGAACCTAACAATTGATATCAGAGCATAGGATGTTGCATGCAATCGTATTTATAAAGTTTTTACGAGTTAAAGTAACAAAACCAAACTAGAAAATTAGTGATTTATATGATACAGTCACGAAATTTTAAGCATGAAATACCTTCTGGTCGTAAAATGTTTTTAGGTCATTTTGATGATTTATGGAAGATTATTGCTTTATTTAATGATTTTTAGTCAAATAAATCCATTTTAATGAGTAAAATAAACATTTTAGGACTAAAAATAGTTAAAGTTGGAATCTGGCCATGAAATTGTAGTATGATATCACATGAATATTTTACCTACTGTATGTAAAAGTTGAGATAAATATGATTTATTTTGCATGATTTATGTTTTTTAATGGTTAAAAAGGCATAAATAGTGATTATTTTGGCATAAATAGCTAAAATAAACTTTCAGCATGAGAAAATTATCATATGTTGCATAAATATTATATATATCGGATGTATAAGTTTAAAATTAATCAGATTAATTTTCGTGTGATTTTAGTATTTTATTTGATAAAATCGATTAAAAGCAACTACATTTTTCTCTAAAATGATTCGAAAATTTTTTGAACTAAGTTTTGACATGAAGATGTTCATGGAAATATTCCAGAATATTCAAAATTTTTATTTTCAAATTTATAAATTATTGTAATTTAATTTGGAATTATTACATAAAAGTTATGTTAATAAGGGTCAAAACCGAGCAATAATTTAAAACCGAGTTGAATTATTGTCAAATAATTATTGGAGACTAATTTTTTGAGTCCGAAAACAGTTAGGATAATTAACTTGGACTTAAATTTGATTTAGGTATTTATTTGTGATTTTAATTGATTATTATCACGCATTTCCATAAAACCGGGTTTATATATACGATATAACGTTATTAGGGCGATTTGGCACATCTTTATTGCATGAGTTTACATATTATTATGCTGCATTTTGGTTGAATGAATGTTATTTGGATTTATGTAATTTTTGAATTATGTAATTTGTCTTAGTATGACCTTAGTTTTTGATCAATATTACCCAAAATGTATGGGAATATTGATTTGGTTGTAATTTAATGTGATCTCGTATCACTTTTATTGTATTATTTCATTTTATTTTACAAATGTATAATAGAATAGCCTTGTAATTTTATTATATCATTTGTAATCCCGGAGTTTCCTAAAGACGATGTCCTTGGGAGGTGTGCAAATGAAGTTCAAAGGGACCAAGGAGTTGATTTCCGAATTTGTAATAGTTAATTTGATTTTCTATTGTTTTAGGAAGGCCATACTAGGAATTTGTTTTATGCTTGCATTTTTATTTATATGTTGCATGCATGCCAAATCGCCACTTAAACAACACATGCATTTTATCGAGTCAATCGACCGTGTCAATTATAATTATCGATAGTTCACCTATTTTTTTCACTTAAAAGAAGATAGATAATATAAATTGACTTGACCTCTATTTTATTAATTGAGATTTAGCCTTAACAAATAGTAGAACCCATGAATCCCAATTTCGTAAGGAAGTAGGTTCGGCTCACCGAGGTGCTAAACTTATTACGTTGGGTAAGTGGGGCAATAAATCGTTATTGCATCGAAATTTGGTTGAACTCAACGGAAAGATTAGGGTCCGTGGCCCATGTGTTCCGGGCTAAAGATGACAACAAAGTATTTCATCGACCAAGAATTCTAATGGTAGAATCGGTTAAAGAGTTAACCCACCAAGTAATATTAATAAAGGTCGTGGAGTTCGTGGCTCACATAAACCCGAGTTGATATAGGACTTGGGTCTTGGAATCATTTATGTAATTGGATAGAGGTAATTATATAAATGTCAAACTTGTTTAAAATGTTTACAAGTATATTTGAAAACGATAAATGGTGATGTTTCTTTCATTTTCTATTTTGTAATCAAACTTATTTATTCGCAATATCGGGAAACGATAACGAGGTTCGACCTCCCATACCACAACTCACCACCGTATCTTGCCTTAGATCCTTTATGGATCAATGCAAATTCGAAAAGAATTGTTCTAATTTCACGAATTGGAATAGGCAAATTTGCCTTGCCACCAAAGGTGATGGTAAACTTCGTTACCTCACCAAGGCTTCTCCCAATGCTTCTAAAAACAAGGTCAACTAACGTCGTAAATGAGGCCTATGAGACCTACCAAATAGAATCAGCCACGATCAAGTTGTCTTGATCTTCTCTTTAGATGCCGAGCTTCAAAGGAATGTCATAAAGATGAATTCCACGTATGAGATCTACACTAAACTCGTGACCGTGTTTTCACGAGCTCTTGGTATAATTCAATATGAAGTCGCGTCTTACAATTTTTGACCTTAAAAATGAAGGATGGTCAATATGTTTGCTCCCACATACTCAAAATGATTGAGCATGTCAAGCTACTAAGAAGCAAGGAATAACAATTCCCGAGCAACTTGTGATTGACCGTGTACTCCACTCCCTAGACCGTATCAAAGGGTTTGTTAATTTTAGGGTGAACTTCAACATGCAAAACGTCACCACGACTCTACATGAGTTGCACAAATTGGTTGTGCAAACCGAGCGTGATATGGGCTACCATGCTAGCACTAGCAAAGATGTTTTGAACATAAAATGACAAAAGCAAAGGGAAGTTCAAGAAGAGTGGACACAAAGGGAACAAGCCGACACCTTCTAAGGACAAAGAAAGGCTATTGGGAATAGTTATTCTAAGTCTAAGAATGGTGTCACCTCCAACGACAAGTGACATTATTGTAATGGTATAGACTCTTGGAAACGTAATTGCCCCATATATTTGGGAGATATTAAGACTGGACGAGTTCTTCCAGTAAATAATAGTTCTCCCGGCTGTTTATGTTATTGATATTAATCTCAACTTTGGTATTTTGATACAAGTTGTAGTTCTCATCCTCCTAATTAGATTAAGGGCATGAGAAGAAAGATAAAGCAAAGCAAGCTTTAGGGAATCTCCATGACGAGGGAGGTAAGGTAGCCACCACATAGAGGAGACCTAAGGATTAGCTTGGCATTATTGCTCTTTGTTTTTTTTTTTAGTTATTTTGAATGTCGTTTTGGAACTTTTCATTTCCGTGTTAGACATGGAAACTGGTTATTATTTCCATTATTTAAAGGCCAATTGTTGTACTATATAATGATAGCTTGGTTTTCAACCCAAGTCATTATGTTTGTGGAATTTATGTTCAAAACTTTTCATTATACAAAGTTAATATCTTAAACATAAAGTATTGTGACAAATTGATCATATGAGAAAATATAATGATTGGATCATTATAATTACCTGAGTTATGAATTGGATTATCACTTATGGACTTGTGACTAAATATCACAACTTATTTGAAATAAGAAAGATCAATTGCATAGTCAAATCGAGTCAATGAACTCACATTTGGGGATTTACAATCCATATAAGCCGTAAGATAAGATCTTTCAAACACCAATTAGACTCCATACTAGCTATGGAAGGGTTAAGAATCATAAATTTGTTCAAGACATGGATAAGAGTCCAAGTATTTTGCTTAAATAAAGTGAGTCTATAGAGAAGCTAGAATACTAAAGTCTAAACAAATAAGTCTATTATAGATCGCTCAAAGTTAATAAGAGTAAATACGAGCATCATACCCCACTTATACCTGGAGAACAAAGCTGTTTGTGACTAAGGAATAGAGCTCATGAAGCTATCCTTACAAGAATTTTCTCATTTACACCTAAAGAAACAAAACTGTTTGTGGCTCATAGTGATATCCTTCACGTAAATAAGCGTATTTACTAAAGGATAGAGTGGGAGAAAATATGCCACAAACAAAGACAAGAGAAAATTTTCTTAAGTCATCCAAGGTCGGAAGCTTATAGTGAAAATATCTACTTTTGAAAGTAATAATTATGATCTATAGATTGGCGGTTATAATTTCCAATTCGAATTTGTTGCATAAGAGCCTTAAGAATACAAGATGGATATAAAATTACTTGGGGAAGTTTGGACATCCCTAGGTTGAATAAAACTTTATTGTAAAGTATTATATATAAGTTAAAATATAACCATCTTTGAGATCCAAGAAAATTGCATCTACACCACTTATATGTATGACAAATGACAAAGAGTTGTTAAAATTTACCTTTCTAAATGGGCATTTAGAAGTAGACAAGTTGTCATACAAAACTTAGGAGATCAATATGTGATCCTAAGAGAACACTCATGGCATAACAAGAGACAATGGTTTCCTCGAATTGTCGAAGAGCCATGTTTATGTATGTAGTTAAGTGGGAGCTAGATCTATCATATTTGGACATGAGGATTAGTTGGAGTACAAATCCGTCATGTATGGACATGAAGATTAGTGGGAGCAAAATATCTTCCATGTCTTGTATTTTCGAGACATATCAATCATTAGGAATGATGTACTAACATTGCCTTCCGTGGAGGAATGTTTAGGAAATCATTTCTAGATGAAAGACTTGGAAGAAGCATATTGTAACTAAGGCAAGAATATCTCTCTTGTCTCGTATGTAGGAGACATATTGGTCATTGGGAATGATGAACTGACATTGCCTTCCGTGGAGGAGTGTTTGGGAAATCATTTCTAGATGAAAGACTTGGAGTAGGTATCCAAAATCTATAGCGATAGATGAGAGAGGATACAAATGATTGCTAATGTTTCCGCCATTAGACCAATCATATTTGCCAAGATATGCACATACCTTGATAAGTTGTATGCTTGGAGCATGACAAGTTGATA
>JAIUZE010071128.1:0-38341 GCA_022085475.1 Heliosperma pusillum
CCTTTCCCCTTATTCTATGTTCCCTAACCCTGAGATGCATCCGTTGTACCTTCTTTGAAGCTACAACGTTGTAACACCCGCAAATGTACCCTATTTTGTCTAGTAAAAAATATTTATCGGATACTTTTCAGGCAAATTTTAGTTGTTTATTAGGATTTAATTTTCGAGTCGAATTAGAATTTTCCGCGTTCAGTATTTGGAATTTCCGCGAGATTTCAAGAAAAACACAAAACCCTCTTGAGGAGAGGAGCCTCTTTAACTTATTGGACTTTTTTCCCTTGACTTTTCACTTACGCTTCATAACTCACCCCTCACCAACCCCTAACACCCTCATATCAATCAAATCTTCTTCTTACTTCATCACTAGTAAGCCCCCACCCCGACATCCCTATCCTCCATATTTGATCCATCTTCGAATCATCCGCTACGAATGGGACTAATCACGCTTTTCATTTCTTGGCTCAAAAGTAATTCATCTAGGTTTCGTTCTTATTCTTTCCCTCTAACTCCTCTGAATCCACTGGTATAAAATACCGTCTGTCCTCGCTTTGTCTAATTATATCCCGTCTTTCTCAAGTGAATGATATTCATCTTTATTATCTAATTGTATGTAGTGGGAGACTAGAAGGTTAGAAACCGTTTAAAGACGCGAAAAGGTAACGGTGAAGGGTTAACTGATATCATTTACGTGTTTTTTAAGTTGTTTCTAGGCTAGTTATCGTATTTAGATTATGGTTAGTATGCTTAGGACTTGTGTTGTTGTTGATGGATGTTGTTAGTTGTTAATTGATATGAGAATTGATGGTTTGTGATGATAAATGAGGATTTTTGGTTGTTGATAACATGTTGGTTTTGATCGTTCCTGAATCCCGTGTGGGACGCAGGCTGCGTCGTAGGACGCAGGCTGCATCGTGGTGACGCAGGCTGCGTTAGGCGCGGTCGACTGCAGTTTTCCTGCACTGATCCCTTTTTGTAAAATGATCATATCTCCTTCGTTACTTGCTTGTTTTGAGCTTGTGACATCCCGTTGGAACCGTAAGAGGATAAGCTATCACCTCCATTTGGAATTTCTGTATTTGCATGTCTAGAACTCTAGTTATGACCGTTTGAAGTGGACCCTTGTTTTCGTTGGGTTCCAAACAACGTTGTTTTGGAGAGGTGATCTATGTTTTTATTCATTATGCTTCATAAACTTGTTCTAATGCTTATGTATCATGTATTGACTCATTTTTATCATATTTAAACTTATATGATTCCTTATTCTCATGTTTTGTGACGGTTTTTGGTATGTTCCCACTTTGAGTCGGTTTTTACAAATGATACGGTTTGAGCACTATTTTGTCTTGTGCTTTGTACTCTCATTCCCTTGGCTACCTCCATGTTCGTAAGGCTGGAATGTCGGAACGGGGAGGTATCCTACTGCTTAATTGCATGTGTTAGTGGGCATACGACGATGTTGTTGGGAGGCGAACGCTATGCGTTGATCGACCCGGTCGTCAAATGTTGTGTACTTGCGAGGTGGTGTTATTTGCATTTAGCGTACCGCTTGTTATGAGGCTTGTGCTCTTTTCCGCGTCTTTCGTGAATTGTTCTACCGAATTTGGGGTACTCGGCGTCTATGATTGACCGAGTCTTGGATGTGGAACGTCTTACCACATGTCGAATCGGAACACGTCTTATTCCGAGAGTCTGGCTAGGTTTAGACTAGGACCGTATTATTATCGTCGTCCTACCGGGAGGAAATTAGTCTACATATACGAAATGAATTGAATCGTGTATGCTTACAGGGAAACGTCTTATCTTGTGGATGCCTTTTAATCATACTTGCCATGTACACGATGCTAGTGCATTTCATTTACCGTGAGAGGGTCGTCAAGATATTGTATGTTTGGATGGATGATTACATGAATGATTATATGATTGATCATTGAATGACTTGGCATGGTTTGTTTGTCGAGTCTCAATCTTATCAAACTTATATCGCTAACGGTGAGATGCAAGCCCTAGTGAGCGTATTCGGTTGCCTAAGAGTGTCTTCCCCGAGTCTTTGTATGACATGATGGATTCGGACTTTTACTTCATAAGCTCTTATCATTATATACTGAATTGCCTATCTATTCTTATCGTATCTCACATGTATATATATATATATATATATATGCATGCTTCTACTTTGGTATTTCCTTCTATGTACGTTTGATGATATATGGCTGGGAGAACCCGGAGTTACTCCCCACTGATTGTGGCGTTCATGTTTTTCATGGATGAACAGGTTGCTTGATTGGATGGCTTTTTGCTTGACATTTTGGGTTCGGGTGTGAGCTAGCGGGCATTGTCCCTGGATTAAAACACCTCTAGACGATTTTAGCTTGTTTGCTAAACACTTTTACTTGTTAACTTTTTGGAGAGACTTCGTCTCTTGATGTAGTATAATTCGTACTTTAGTTTGTAATATTTGACACTCCTCGTATTCTTTCCTTGCATGTATAAAGGTTTTTAAAACTTTATATTTCCGCTATATAATTCACATGCTTGTTTGTTTTATATTTCCGCATTCGCGAGGGTTGTCACAGTTGGTATCAGAGCTTTATCGCTCCCGACGCACACCCGTGAACCCTAAACTTAAACTACTTGACCTTGAAATAATAAATGAGAGATGGGTAGACTTAAGGACCTAAGTTGGTAGTCTTTGGTGTACTTGAAGTTTGTTAGGTTCTCACTTGTTTGTTGATTGTGTTGAATGATGTTATGTTTGTTTGTATCTACCGTCTTAAGGTGGATCATGTGTTACCTAGAAGAAGTATCCGCTACCGAAGATTGAAGATTGACAAGCCTAATTGAAGTGTATTTCTTCCTTATCGATGTTTTCTCTCGTCCTTAATTTATCATGCTCTCTTCCTTCTATCTGAGTGCTTCTTTCCCTTCCAACTTGTTTGCCTCTTGGAAATTACTCTTGATAGTTTCCTCCATCTTACCATTTGTACCATCAACTTCCTTATGTGACCTTTTGTGGACACCTTACCCTTTTGTTTGTGGCATATTGTACTTGGTCGGAATAACTTTGAATTTTGTGGAATATTAGTGTTTGTTAGAATGAATTTTGTGATTTGAGGAAAATGGTGTAGATCTAAATTCACCCTATATTGATGATTGGTTGTAACTCTAAGGAAAGGTAGTAAGATAAGTTTGATGATTTTAATGCTTGATGCTTGCCATGACTAATGTGTAGATAGTTCATGGTATTTGATGGTGTAAGGTTGAATGAGTTGGCTATGACTTCTTAACTCATTAGTAATTTAGTATTTTGGACTTAGAAGTTTAGTATTGTTTTGAAGACCATGCTTATGATATGTCTAATTGGTGTAAATAAGAAGTTTTGAATGATATCTTGAGGTGCGAAATACTTTTGAGGTTAAGTGACGTCTTGTGGTTTCCTATTGTGTGTTTGTGAGTATAGGCTTGGTGGAAAAGCATTTTGGCTATAGTTCTGGATTTAAAGATATGATCTTATCTTATGGTATCAGACTCTCGTTTGAAGTAGTAAGGTTTCGTTGTAAGTTGAACCATATTACTTGAGGATTATAGATATGAGCGAGATTCGATGATGTGAGCTATGATGGAAATACCTTGGGACGTTAATGATGATGTTTGACTTGAGGTTGTACTTTGCTAATAATGAACTCGTGGGCTATATGATGTTGATAATGACGTTTTGTTTGGTGTTCTACCTTGTGGCCGTAGGAGTTGAAAAGATATTAGTATGGAGAATTCCTTATTGGTTCTTCGGTTTTTGAAACCTTTGGGAATGTGTCAAATTATGGAGTTGAGAGAATGTTATTATGCTTGAGTTGAAATTCCGCAATTGGGAATCCGTGTTATATGAAGGGTCGGGATGAATTGGGTTGTAATCGATTTGTTAAATGCCTAGGTTGTAACCTTACTTGTGATGATTGTGGTACGATGGTCCCTTGTAAGAGACCTTTGTTTGGGATGAGTTGCTTTACTATCACCCTAAGTCTGAAAGAAGAAATTTTGTGGATTAAACCTTAAACCTTTACTCGTGCCATCATTCCTTTTCATTTCCATTCTTGAATGTTTTTGTCAAGATTGATCTTTAAGAAATCGCAAGCTCGTATCTTCTTTCTTACTCAGATATCTTCATAACTCTACTATCTGCTTTGTCTCTTTCTTGACCTCGTTATTTTCAGCGCTCCTCTCTTGTAATCTCGTGCCTTTTTATTCTTGTGTTCTCCTTGAGATTCCTTATCGTTTCCTATCTCGTTGCTCCTTCATCTTTTCTCTAGTGGATTGGATATTCTGTTTGTAAGGCTCAAAGAATAAGCGTGATGTAATTTGGGATTCTTTAGTTAGAATATGTGTATTTGGATTTAGCAAATTTCATGTTATAATTCATCATGGGAAATAGGACTTAAGCTCTAGGATGAATCCTAATAGTGATAATGTACCTTCTCCTAGTAGTTTTGGATTTGGAGCTTGGTACTCTAGTGTTATTTTGAGAATTTAGTTAATCATGATAATAGTTCGTTGTTGTTGGGTACTATATCGGTTGCTTGGTATGTCATTTGGGAATTAGATGTCTCTAATTGGTGAATTATAAAAGAGACTTTGCTTTAGGATAATTAAGCCAGTACCCAAAGTTAGAGGAGTATTGTCGTAAATGAAAATCGATTCATTTTGAGTTTTAGATGAACTGGATGATTTGAATGGTTGTCTGATTGCCAAGTGATTGATCATTTGTGGTTTGGAATTAGTAATTTTCTTTTATTCTTTAGGAATCATAGTTCGAGATTGAGAAATGTTCGTTGCAAGCTTTGGATAATGAATGCTCAGTTGTTATGGATTATAGAGTTAGAATGGTGAACCCATTTATCTTGAGGATTAGTAACCACCATAATTTGCTAATATGACTATTTGTATTTGAGGCTTCGAGCATAGTAGTGATCAAATTAAGAATATTATGGCGTATTAAAGAATCATTATAACCGATAATGGATTGTGGATTTTCCCTTGTCGGGAGACTTTGGATGAGGCTAGTTGAATCCTAGATAATTATGTTTGTTGTTCTGATTGTGTTTTGACTTTCGAGGATAAGAAAGTTCATTGTAATGAATTTTGGAATAGATTGGATCAGAGGATTTTATGGTAAGTACCGTTCACTGTGTGGTTGTTAGTATATATGGTCCCCTAAGATGAGATTTCTTTGGTTAGTGGTCTCAAATAGAGTTTGATGAATCTAAGGATTTTATATTACGTTAAAGGACCTCTCCTGCAGATTGCAATCTATGGACCCTAGTCGATGCTAATTAGGTTGAATGGTTATGTTGATGACTTGAGGTCTTGTGGTTATGAAGGATTTTAGTAGAAATCAAATGATTCAAAATGTTGAGGTGTAACTTGGGTAAATTACATCCTCTTGAGGATTAGAGTATCAGTAGAGTTAGTACTATCGAGTTCTTGTAGATCTTGGTGCCGATTTCATCGTGATCTTCCTTTCCCTAAGAGTTCGGTTTGTTTCGTTTTTGCGTGTTTTGTATATATTTTGTTACCCTGAATTGTGTGTGAATTGTGCGAGTCGCTCTATGTACATGTAATGTCCTGTTATTTGATTTTATCTTTGATAAAACCTTCAAATTTCCATATTATATTTCTAATTTAACGTTTCAAAGAAGTCTAAAGATGGATTTTGTATCCTCTTTTTGGGGAAATTGGATTTCTTTTGCTTTTATATTTTGATTTTGCGTTTAGTTGGATGTTTGGACTTGTTATTGGAGACGTGTGGTGACTAGTCCTGCACTTACTAACACTCGTTTTGAATTTCGATTTCACTATTTCGACATTGCTTTGATTTGGATAATTAGAGTTCTCGTTCGCGACGGGCACTCTTGAGATCCGTAAGTAAAGTTTCACACTTATGAAAATTCTCCTTAAAACGTTTTCGAGATGAACCTCGTTTCATAGATGTTTCTCTTATAGAAGTTTAGTATTAATTTTAAAAACCGATTCTTGTCCTTGATACTTTTATTTTCTACTCTCAAGTTTCGAGGACGAAACTTTTTTAAAAGGAGGGGTGATTGTAACACCCGCAAATGTACCCTATTTTTCTAGTAAAAATATTTTACGGATACTTTTCAGCAAATTTTAGTTTTAATTTAGAATTTAATTTTCCGAGTCGAATTTAGAATTTTCGAGTTCGTATTTGAAATTTCTGCGAGATTTCAAGAAAACCCCGTCTTGAGCCGTCTTTGACTTTATTGACTTTTTCCTTGACTTTTCCACTTACTCTTCATATACTCCCTCACAACCCTAACACCCTCATTCAATCTTCTTCTTACTTCATCACTAAGTAAACCCCAAATCCCTAGCCTCCATATTTGATCCATCTTCGAATCATCGCTACGCTTTCATTTCTTGCTCAAATTCATCTAGGTTCGTCTTATTCTTCCCCTCTTAGCTTCCTCTATCCGTATTGGTAATAAAATTACCGTCTTTCTCGCTTTTTAAATTATCCGTCTTTCTCAAGGTGAATGATATTCATCTTTTATTATCTAATTGTATGTAGGTGGAGACTAGGAAGGTTTAGAAACCGTTTAAAGACGCGAAAAGGTAACGGTGAAGGGTTACTCGATATCATTTACGTGTTTTATGTGTTTTCTAGGCTAGTAATCGTATTTAGATTATGGTTAGTATGCTTAGGACTTGTGTTGTTGTTGTTGGTTGTTGTTAGTGGTTAATTGATATGTGAATTGATGGTTTGTTATGATAAATGAGGATTTTTGGTTGTTGATAACATGTTGGTTTTGATCGTTCCTGAATCCCGTGTGGGACGCAGGCTGCGTCGTAGGACGCAGGCTGCGTCGTGGTGACGCAGGCTGCGTTAGGCGCGGCCGACTGCAGTTTTCCTGCACTGACCCCTTTTCGTAAATGTATCATATCTTCTTCGTTACTTGCTTGTTTTGAGCTTGTGACATGATCCGTATTTTATTCATCTTTTATGATCTATTTGTAGGTGGTGACCTCCAAGATCCCGACAAAGACTATTTCCTAATTGAAGAGGAGTTTGACGAGTAGTGAAGACGCATAAAGGTAACGGTGAAGGGTTACTTGATATCATTTACGTGTTTTACATGCTTATATGCTAGAAATCGTATTAGAATACGATTAGTAAGTTTAGGAATCATGTTATGGATGATGATTGTTGTTATTTGATGATTGTTGATGATGAATATTGATTGTTGATAGTTATTAGAAATGAATTATGAGAATTGGAAATGATAGGATTGAATTTATGTTGAAGGCTCTCGGGTGAATTGGGAACACATGTCACGGTCGTGACTTGTGCAGTTTCACTGCACTGACCCCTTTTCGTAAACTGATCATATCTCCTTCGTTACTTGCTTGTTTTGGGCTTGTGACCTATCGTTGGAACCGTAAGAGGATAAGCTATCACCTAGAATTGGAATTTCTGTATTTGCATATCTAGAACTCTAGTTATGACAGTTTGAAGTGGACCCTTGTTTTAGTTAGTTTCCAAACTTGTTGTTTTGGAGAGGTATTTATGTTTCTTATTCATTATGTTTCATAAACTTGTTCTAATGCTTATGTATCATGTATTGATTCATTTTTATCGTAGTTAAGTTTATATAATTCGCTATTCACATGTTTTGTGACGGTTTTTGATATGTCCTACTTTGTGTCGGTTTTTACATATATTATGAATTGAGCACTAATGATTTTGTGCTATGAACTCTCATTTCCCGGCTACACCCTTATACTCGTTAGACTGGAATGTCGGAGCGATGGGGTGTATCCTTGATGCTTGTATGCATGTTTAGTGGGGATATGACGACGTTGTTAGGAGGCGAACGCAATGCGTTGATCGACCCGACCGTCAAATGTTGTATAACTGCGAGGTGGTGTTATTGCATGTAGCGTACTAGCTTGAATTTTGACTATAGATCTCTTTCCGCCTCTTTCGTGTGGTTTAGCCGAATTTGGGGTACTCGACGTCTTTGTATGATCGAGTCTTGGATGTGGAACGTCTTACCACATGTCGAATCGGAACATGTCTTATTCCGAGAGTCTGGCCAGGTTTAGACTAGGACCGTATTATTATCGTCGTCCTACCGAGAGGATTAGAGTCTTGTGTGTACGAAACGTCTTATCGTACACGATTCCGGGAAACGTCTTATCCCGTGAACTTGTTTGTCTAGGTCATGAGTATACGAAACGTCTTATCGTATACGGTTCCGGGAAATGTCTTATCCCGTGAGCTTCCATTGGCTTGTCTTGCTATTGTACATGATGCTAGTGCGTTTCATTTACCGTGAGAGATGTCGTCATTGTGTCGGTGTGTTTGGATGGATGATTACATGGATGATTATATGATTGATCATTGAATGACTTGGCATGGTTTGTTGTCGAGTCTCAATCTTATCAAACTTATACCGCTAACGGTGAGATGTAAGCCCTAGTGAGCGTATTCGGTTGCCTAAGAGTGTCTTCCCCGAGTCTTTGAATAACATGATGGATTCGGCTTTGTATTCCATATGCTCTTATCATTATATATTGAATTGCCTATCTATTTTTATATCGTATCTCACATGTATATCTATATATGCATGATTTTACTTTTGTATTTCCTTTTATGTACGTTTAATGTGATATGGCTGGGAGAACCCGGAGTTACTCCCCACTGATTGTGGCGTTCATGTTTTTCATGAATGAACAGGTTGCTTGCATGGATGGCTTTTTGCTTATGCTATTTTGGGTTCGGGTGTGAGCTAGCGGGCGTTGTCCCTGGAAGATTAACCTCTAGTCGTTAATTAGCTAGTTTGCTAAACACTTGTTCTTTGTTAACATTTTGAGAGACTCCGTCTCTTTGTTATATTCCGTACTTAGTTTGTAATATTTTGACACTCCTCGTTTTATCTATCTTGCATGTATAAAAGTTTTTAAAATACCGTATTTCCGACTAGACGGGGTAATTTCATCTTGACCAACTATGATAGATGGGGTAAATCCGACTAGACGGGGTAATTTCATCATGCTTGTATGTTTTATATTTCCGCATTCGCGAGGGTTGTCACAGTTGGAATCAATTGAGTGACAATCGTGATTTAGGCCCCGATGTTCTTGTTGAAACCATTGATAATGTGAAGGTCATTCGTGATAGAATGAAAGCCGCTCAAGACCGTCAAAAGTCTTATGCCGATATCCGAAGAAGGCCGCTAGAATTTGAAGATAAAGTGTTCTTGAAAGTATCTCCAATGAAGGGTGTTAAACGGTTTGGTGTTAAGGGTAAATTGAGCCCGAAATACATTGGACCCTTTGATATTGTGAAAAGGATTGGTGCCGTTGCTTATAAGTTGGATTTGCCCCCGAATTTGGCTAAGGTTGATGATGTATTCCATGTTTCTCAATTGAGAAAGTATGTTAGTGATCCAAGCCATGTCTTTCAAGTTGAAATGCCCGATCTTGAACCGAATTTATCCTTTGAAGAGAAGCCGATTCGTATCCTAGATCGCAAGGATAGAAAGTTGAGGAGTAAAGTAGTTCCTTTAGTGAAAATCTTGTGGAGAAGTGCTACTGTCGAAGAAGAGTCTTGGGAAACTGAAGCTTTTATGCGTAGTAAATATCCGAGTCTATTCGAGTAAGGTATCTTTCTTTCCCTCAAGTTTCGAGGGCGATACTTTTTAAAAGGTGGGGTGATTGTAACACCCGTAAATGTACCCTATTTTTATAGTGAAAACATTTTTACGGATACTTTTCAATGAAATTTAGTTTTAATCGTAAATTTAATTTTCCGAGTCGAATTTAGAATTTCCGAGTTCGTATTTGGAATTTCCGTGAGATTCCATGAGAATCCAGTCTTAAGGCGACTTTGACTTTTTCTTGACTTTTTCCTTTATAATCCCTCATACTACTCCTAACCTAATTCATACTCACACAAACACAATTCAAGCTTACTTTTTCCTTAAGAAAACCAAAACCCTTGCCTCCATTTTGATCCAATCTTTGAGTCGACTTATCTCATTCGTTTCTCGCTCAAATTCTCGTAAGTTCGTCTTATTCTTCCCCTCTTAGCTTCCTCTATCCGTATTGGTAATAAAATTACCGTCTTTCTCGCTTTTCAAACTTTCCGTCTTTCTCAAGGTGAAGTAAATTCATCTTTTATTAACTATTTTGTAGGTGGTGACCTCCAAGATCCCGACAAAGACTATTTCCTAATAGAAGAGGACTTTGACGCGGAGTAAAGACGCAATAAGGTAACGGTGAAGGGTTACTCGATATCATTTACGTGTTTTACATGCTTTTTATGTTAGAATTCGTATTTAGAATACGATTAGAAATCGTAGGATTTATGTTATCGATAATGATTGTTGTTAGTTGATGAATGTTGATGATGTATAGATTGTTGATAATTATTAGAAGTAAATTACGAGAATTAGAATTGATAGAATATTGTATGTTGTTCTCGGGTGAACAGGTGCTCCCAGCCGGGTGACCGGCCGCCGGTCTGCCCACCGGCTGGGAACACATCAGTAGTGAAAATTGGTTTTTGTGTGTAGAGGTGCTCCTGGCCGGGTGCCCGGCCGCCGGCCTCCAGACCGGCCTGGAACACATGCCCTGTTCTTTGTGATTTTTGGATTTTGCTTGATACGCGAGCCGGGGTACCGGCCGCCGGTCCACTGACCGGCCGGCAACACGGCTGTGTATTTTTCTTATAATTTCTAAAACTCGTAATTTATAATAGTTCGCATGATTCGTTTATCGTATAATTTTACGTAGTGACTTATAATATTAATGTTTTGAGTATATGATATTTCATTCGGTTGTATCACATGTTTTGTGACAATTTTTGGTATGTCCTACTTTGAGTCGGTTTTTACAAATGATACGGTTTGAGCACTAGTTTGTCTTGTGCTTTGTACTCTCATTCCCTTGGCTACCTCCACGTTCGTAAGGCTGGAATGTCAGAACGGAGAGGTATCCTACTGCTTAATTGCATGTGTAGTGGGCATACGACGAAGTTGTTGGGAGTTGAACGCATTGCGTTGATCGACCCGGCCGTCAAATGTTGTGTACTTGCGAGGTGGTGTTATTTGTATGTAGCGTACCGCTTGTTATGTGGCTTGAGCTCTTTTCCGCCTCTTTCATGAATTATTCTACCGAATTTGGGGTACTCGGCGTCATTTGATTGACCGAGTGTTGGATGCGAAACGTTTATCGCATGTCGAACTGTAAAATGCGATTCCGGGATTCTGGCCAGATTTAGACTAGGACCGTATTATTATCGTCGTCCTACCGGAGGAAATTAGTCTACATATACGAAATGTGATCGTGTATGCGTTCAGGGAAATTTTTATCTCGTGGATGCCTGTTAATCATACTTGTCATGTACACGGTGCTAGTGCGTTTCATTTACCGTGAGAGGTGTCGTCTTTGTATTGTTGTATTTGAATGCGTGATTACATGATTGATTATTCATGGTCATTGCATGACTTGAAATGGTTTGTTTGTCGAGTCTCAATCTTATCAAACTTATACCGCTAACGGTGAGATGTAAGCCCTAGCGAGCGTATTCGGTTGCCTAAGATTGTCTTCCCCGAGTCTTTGTATAACATGATGGATTCGGACTTGTACCTCTTATGCTCTTATTATTATATATTGAATTGCCTATCTATTCTTATCGTATTTCACATGTATATCTATATATGCATACTTCCACTTTTGTATTTCCTTCTATGTACGTTTAATGTGATATGGCTGGGAGAACCCGGAGTTACTCCCCACTGACTGTGGCGTTCAAGTTTTTCATGGATGAACAGGTTGCTTGATTTGGATGGCTTTTTGCTTATGCTATTTTGGGTTCGGGTGTGAGCTAGCGGGCGTTGTCCCTGGAAGTTTCACCTCTAAACGATTTTAGCTAGTTTGCTAAACACTTTGACATTTATAATGTTTTGAGAAACTATGTCTCTTGGTTGTATTTCATACTTTAGTTTGTAATATTTGACACTCCTCGTATACTTCTTCTTGCATGTATAAAAGTTTTTAAAAGCTTCATATTTCCGCTATATAATTCACATGCTTGTATGTTTTATATTTCAGCATTTGCGAGGGTTGTCACAGTTATTGTCGTATGACGGCGGTGATCAACTGATTCCTTTAGGTCACACCTATAGGATGAGACCCAAATAGAATACTAATTATTTGTATATGATACGGTTTAATTAGGGCATTACATATATTTGATATGTAGGTTTAGTTACGAGAGTTATTTATTGGAAATTGAGTTAGGAACTCATTCCACTTCAGTTTATTAGTCAATTATACGATAACTGACTGAATAAATTTTACGTCTTATTTTAATATGATTAAACAAGATTTAATTTAGTGATTAATCGTTAATTCATTAAATTAGTTGAGGTTATGCATATATTTTGAGATAGAGGTAATTAGTTAATTATATTTACAAAGAGTTGTAAAATAAATTAACTGGGTATTGTGGGACCCATTATATATTGATATAATGGTACATATTGTTTATTAATTTGTGTCATATAATTGTTATATGATCAAATTAACATCTAATTATACAAGATAATCAAAAATATGATTATATGTATTTGTGGGGCAAATATCAAAAATCCAAATGGTCCATTGTGGACTCATGTGCACCGGTTTTGTGTAGACAAAATCCCTAGTGATTTTACTCTACCAATTCCACACTCCACCAAGTGATTATGACATGTTATGACACATGATCATTATCATTCTCTTACCCACACTCAAGTCATTTGCATGAGAATAAAAATAAGCAAAATAAAGCTCATTTTGGAGCTAGTGATCCGGCCATAGTGCCATAAATAGAACAATTGTTGTTCAATTTCATTCACTTCATTTTTCATGCTTATTTCTTACTTCTATTTCTAACTCAACAACTCTCTAAAACCTACATGCAAACTAATATTCATACCATATTACTAGTGTAGTAATACAATAATATTAGTAGTATAATGTCTTACTTATTATCTTGTTAATAATAAGTTGAGATTATTTGGGTTGATTCTTGGGTGCAACAAGAAGGAGACCTTCTACTTTGCAGGTTGTTTTATGGAGGATCATCCATTAATTTCATGCTCAAGAACAATAAGAAGGAGTTCTTATTGTGCCCATATTGAACCGAAAATTCCAAATGTAAGGATATTTTCGTCTTATCTTTTATTTTATGCTTTTATATTTGCATGCATGATAACTAGATCTTAAATCATTAAGTTAATGTAATTTAATGAATTAATTAGAGGAGTCTAATTAGAGGTCTAGGACTTTCAGTGAGCACTTGCCAAGGGTGACGTGTACTTACGCATGGGAAATGGAGCTAAGGTAGCCGCAGTTTCCATGGGCACCTACGTTCTTCTTTTGCCTAATGGTTTAGAGTTGTATTTAAATAATTGCTATTATGTACCAACTCTTACCAAGAACAGTATCTCTATTTCCGTGTTAGACGTGGAAGGTTTTTCTTTTTGGATTAAGAACAATCGTTGTACTTTTTCTTTTAATGAAATGGTTTATGGCGAGGCCATTTCTGCTGGAGGTACTTATGTTCTAGATATTGCAAAAGAGGTCTATCATGTAGAAACCAAGAGGCTTAAAACAGGTGAACCTAATCAATCATACCTTTGGCACTGTCGTTTAGGGCACATAAACGAACGACGCATAAAGAGACTGGTTTCATCTAAAGTAATGAAACCATTCGATTACGAATCTTATGGTATATGTGAATCTTGTCTTCTAGGCAAGATGACTCGTGCTCCTTTTTCGGGAAAAGGGACACGAGCAAGTGAAGTAATAGGCCTTATATATACGGATGTAAGCGGCTCAATGACTCTCCAAGCTAGAGGTGGTTATCACTACCTCATTACTTTTACCGGCGACTTGAGTAGATATGGATATGTCTACTTGATGAGGCACAAAAGTGATGCTTTTGAAAAGTTCAAGGAATTTCAACATGAAGTAGAAAACCAATTGAATAAAAAGATTAAAGCCCTACGATCCGATCGTGGTGGTGAATACTTGAACAATGAATTTGATTCACACCTAAAGGATTGTGGTATAGTATCACAATGGACTCCTCCTGGCACACCTCAATTAAATGGTGAGGCCGAAAGGAGAAATCGAACTTTATTAGCTATGGTTCGATCTATGATGAGTCTGACAGAGCTTCCTGAATATATTTGGGATTTCACTATCTTATCTGCAATATTTTCACTAAATCGAAGCCCTACTAAAGCGGCAAACAAGACTCCATATGAGATATGGAAAGGGAAAGTCCCTTATTTATCGTTCATGAGGATTTGAAGATGCGAGGCGTTTGTTAAGAATAAGTCTGGCGATAAACTCGCACCCAAATCCGATAAATGTCTATTTGTAGGATATCCAAGGGAAATACGTGGTTATTACTTCTACAATAAACACGAGGACAAAGTGTTTGTGTCTTTTGATGCAGTCTTTTTAGAAAATGATTTTATTTCTAAAAGATAGAGTGGGAGAAAATTTGAACTTGACGAAGTCCAAGAGCCACAAACCAAAAAGGACGTAGAGGAAAACGTTCCCTCTTCGTCTAACGCGGTCATGATTCCTTGGTATTATAGAGGAAGGTGGTGACTGAAATGTGTTACTTATTGAAAGTAATGAACCTACTACCTACAAAGCGGCAATTTCTAGTCCCGACTCAAAGCTATAGCTAGGAGTCATGCAATCCGAAATGGATTCTATGTACAACAATCAAGTATGGGACTTGGTTGATTTACCTAAGGAGGTAAGACTTCTTTAGTGTAAGTGGATCTATAAGATCAAAAGCGGCATAGATTGGTGGCAAAAGGTTTCACCCACGTTCATGGTCCTCACTATGACGAAACCTTCGCCCCAGTCGTCATGCTTCGGTCCATAAGACGTATCTTAGCGGTCGTCGCATTTCATATTTATGAGATTTGGCAAATGGATGTCAAAACCGCCTTCTTGAATGGGATTCTAGAAGAGGAAGTGTACATGACACAACCTGAAGTTTTTGTAGATCCATCAAATCCTAAGAAGGTATGCAAACTTAAGAGATCCATCTATGGTTTTAAACAAGCATCCAAGAGTTGGAATCATCGTTTCGATCATGTAATTAAACAAAATGGTTTCACTCGTAGTGTCGAGGAACCATGTTTATACATGAAGTTGAGTGGGAGTAAAGTAACTTTTCTAGTCCTGTATGTAGATGACATACTACACATTGGGAATGATATACTAATGCTTACTTCTGTGAAGGAGTGGCTTGGGATTCATTTCCAAATGAAAGACTTAAGAGAGGCGTAGCGCATCTTAGGTATCCGGATCTATAGGGATAGATCTAGAAGGATACTAGCATTAAGTCAAGAAACTTATATTGATAAAATTCTTGATCGGTTCAACATGAAAGACTCTTAGAGAGGCTTTCTTCCTATGGGTAGCGGGATCACTTTGAGCAAGTCATAGTGCCTTACCAAACCGGAGGAGATTGAACGCATGAAATTGATCCCTTATGCATCCGTTGTTGGATCAATCATGTATGCTATGATGTGCACTCGTCCCGATGTTGCATATGATTTGAGCATGACAAGTCGTTACCAAGTCAATCAAGGTGAGAGTCACTGGATAGCCGTAAAGAACATCCTTAAGTACTTGAGAAGGACCAAGGATTCGTTCTTAGTGTTTGAAGGTGAGACTGAGTTGCGTGTAAAGGGTTACACATACGCCAATTTCCAGACAGATAGGGATGATATGAAATCCCAATCCGGTTATGTTTATATGATGAATGAAGGAGCTGTTTGCTGGGAGACTTTCAAGAAAAGCGTTACAGCGGATTCTACAATAGAAGCAGAGTACCTTGCATCGCCTGAAGCTGCAAAGGAAGCTGTGTGGATTCGGCAATTTTTGGAAGGACTAGGAGTAGTCCATACTGCCAAAGATCGTATCACGATTTATTGTGATAAGTGTGGGGCTATCTTTTAAGTAAAAGAGCCAAAGTCTAGTAATAAGTCTAAACATGTACTTAGGAAATATCATGTAATTAGAGATTACGTGGATAGAAAGGAAATTGACATTTGTAAGGTTGGGACAGATGATAACATTGCTGATCCTTTAACCAAGCCTTTATCAAAGGCTAAACATGATGGTCATATCGTCACAATGGGATTGAGACGAGTACCAGAATTCCTTTAGATTATGTAATATGTAATAATTGAATGTTGTATTAATTATTTCATATATGATAATTGCATTCACTGTTCGAGTTTTTATTATAAAATCTTTTATTTAGTTTGACTAAATTTAATACTTTGTTTATCCGAATAAATTGTAAGACAATGTTGGACCCTATTCAAGTAAATAGGACGAACTTAGTATTTTGACCCTAGTCACTTAAAAAGGTGACGTCGCGAAGTGACTAGATTTTAAGGCGATAGATGGTTGCTCAGCACCATGGGGTTATGGAGATGACTGGTCGATTACATAGACAGACTCTATGACACTCTGTTGGACAGTGACCTTTGTAGAGACCCTTATATCAATTAATTGATCCATGGTCGTGGCAGGGTCTTCGATCTTATTCCTATGAGTCGGTTTTTTAGACTAGCGACCGTCTATCTGAGTCGGTGCAATTTCTGATTGGTTTTGGTTGGTGTTCTAGGTCGTGTCGTGAAAGGAGGCCGATGGACATCTTTTGGATCATGGTGATCTGCATCATATAGTGTAGATGAGTCAACAGGAGTTGTTCACCCACGTTGGGTACAAACATCTTCAGGCCACTCGAGGAGTAGTTATAGTAAATGCGTGGCCACGCTCGGAAAGGGATCTATGGTAGATCTTTCGGTCAGACAGTTACTCTCCATATCAAGAAAACCACTCTAGATATAATCAATCGCAAGTGCGACCTGAAAGACACCTTGCGTTGAGTGGGAGATGTGATAAAGAGACAGCAGAATTGGTGACGCACACTTGTGTCAGAGAAGTAGGAGATTGTTGGAGTAGCTCTCCTTCACAATAGTGCGCCACATAATAAATCTTATTAAGCAATATGTTTGGGATATTTATTGATTATATATATATATATATATATGATTAGTCAGTTGATTAAAGTAAATCAATAACGGTTGGCTGACTAGAGTTTGACGTTATATGATTAGTCAGTTGATCCCTTTTGGTCACACCTATAGGATGAAACCCAAATAGTAACTAATTATTTGTATATGTTACAGTTGATTAGCCCATTACATATATTTGATACGTACGAGAGTTAATTGTTAGAAATTGAGTTAAGAACTCAAATTCGATCAAGTTTATTTTTCAATTATGCAATAGTTGACTAATAAACTTATATCTTATTTTGATATGATTAAATAAGATCTAACTTAGTAATTAATCGTTAATTTACTAAATTAGTTGAGGTTTTACATATATTTTGAGGTAGAAGTAATTAGTTAATTATATTTACAAGGAGTTGTAAAATAAATTAACTAAGCATTGTTGGACCTATTATATATTGATATAATGGTAAAATATCACTTAAATATTAAGTACATATTGTTTATTAATTTGTGTCATATAATTGTTATATGATCAAATTAACACTTAATCATACAAGAAAATTAAGCATATGATTAATAAGTATTTGTGGGAAAAATATAAAAAAATCAAAATTGACCATAATAAGCCACATGTGGCCGGTCATGGCATGTAAAGAAAGAAATAATTTTTTTCTTTTCTTTTTACACAATTCTCCATTTGATTGTGACATAACCTTCATACTTTAATCATTCTCACATTACCTACACTCCACCTTATTGCATGTGAATAAATTAACAAAATAAGAGGTCATATGGACATGTGAGGTCCGGCCATAGTGGCTATAAAATGGACAATAGTTGTTCATTTTTCACTACTTCATTTTGTGCTTAATTCACACATCTCACTTAAAACTCATCTTCTCACTAAACTCTCATAATGCTAATATTTACAATATATTAATATTAGTAGTATTATATCTATCTTATTATCTAGTTAATAACAAGGTTAGATTATTTGGTTTCATCTTGCTGCAACTTAAAGGAGGTCTTCTACTTTGGAGATTGTTCTAGGATCATCCTTTATTATAGCTCAAGAACAATAAGGAGTTCTTATTGTGCCCATTTATTTCCATTTCAATGTGAGGAAATCTCGTCTTTTATATAATGTCTTTATATTTGCATGCAAGTTACAATGATCATTAAACACTAAATTAACAAGTAATTTTGTAACTAATTAGAGGAGTCTAATTAATGTCTGTGGACTTACAAGTACAACATGAGACTCAATCCTCAGAAATGTGCATTTGGTGTAAAGTCAGGCAAACTTCTGTGATTTGTGGTCAGCCAAAGGGGCATAGAAATCGATCAATCCAAGATCAAAGCCTTAATCGAAATTCCACAACCCCAAACATAGAAAGAAGTTAGAGGATTCCTAGGCAAGGTAAAATATGTGAGCCGGTTCATATCGAAACTCACTATGTTCTGCGAACCTTTTTTCAAAAAGCTTAAGAAGACATATCTTACCATGTGGGATGACGACTGCCAAAAAGCATTTGGCAAAATTAAGGAGATATTGGCTAAACCACCAGTGTTAATGCCACCTCAACAGAGATCAACCTCTGGGTTTATATCTCACAGTCACAGAAACAGCCATCGGGGCTATGCTCGCGCAGACCATCGTAAAAGAACAAAGGGCTATCTACTACCTTAGTAAGAAGTTCTTAGAGTATGAGTGTAAATACACACCTCTTGAAAAGACGTGCCTCGTTTTTGTATAGGCAACAAAGAAGATACGACACTACATGCTTAGCGACTCCGTCAAAGTGTACTCCAAAATGGACCCCATCAAATACCTTTTCGAGAAACCCATCCTCAACAGACGTTTGGCAAGATGGACCTTAATGCTCTCAGAGTTCGATCTCAAATATGTACCTCTAAAAGTCATAAAAGGACGCGTCGTTGCTGAATTCTTCGCAGATAACCCTATCAACGATGCTCAGAAAATAGACATGTGGTCATTTCCAGACGAAGATATACTACAGACTTGTGTAGATTCCTGGGACATTTTACTTTGATGGTGCATCAAATTTAAGAGGATTTGGAGTGGGGGTATTGCTCATTTCTCCTGAAGTGAGCATACCACGCTATCTGTCAAACTTGACTTCAAAGTGACTAATAACGCAGCAGAGTACGAAGCTTGCCTCATTGGCCTACAAGCAGCAGTCAGTTTAGGCATTAAAAATCTTCGGGTTCATGGAGACTCCTCCTTGATCATCAACCAGGTTACGGGATCATGGAAAATTCGAAGTGAAAATCTTTATGCATCTAACGACGGTCAGAACCAGCCTATGGGCACCAACTTATTGATGAAGAAGAAAGCTTATAGGAACTCTGGTTCCAAGCCATTCGAAACTTCAAACTCAACTGTACAAAAGAACACCTCTTAGTGTCATCTTGCGTTGCCTTGATCATTCAGAGGCACAAAAAGTAATGGACGAGATTCACGATGGTGAATGCGGTCCCCACATGAGTGGACCCATGATGGCAAAGAAAATCACACGTCTAGGATACTTACCGACGACAATGGAATCAGATTGTATTAAAAAAGTCAGACACTGCCATAATTGCCAAAACTTTGGGAATGTGCAGCATGTTCCTCCCTCGATGCTTTACACCATGACATCTCCTTGGCCATTTTATGCTTGGGGAATCGACATCAGTGGAAAGATCACCCCAGCTAGAACAGGAGGTCACTGCTTCATTCTGATGGCTATCGATTACTTCACCAAATGGGTCGAGGCAGCATCCTACACTAGTCTGACCGCTAAAATTGTGGCAAAGTTCATACAAACCAATATTATCTGCCGATATGGTGGCCCATATGAAATCATCATTGATAACGGCTCACATTTCCAGGCTGAGACTGAACAAGTGCTAGCCAAATATAAAATCAAGCATCACCATTCCTCGCCGTACAGACCTCGTAATAATGGCGTAGTAGAGGCACCTAATAAGAATGTCATCACAATCCTCAAAAAAATGATCGACAATTACCGCGATTGGCCAAGCAAAATACCCTTTGCATTATAGGGCTATCGCACTTCAGTTAGGACACCCATTGGGCCACTCTTTTCTACTTAACTTACCGGATGGAAGTTTTATATCCAGTAGAACTAGAAATCCCATCTTTACGTATTCTTTTGGATAGTGAAATTCCGGAAGCTGACAGGAAAAGAGATAGATATGATGAACTTGTCCTCTTGGACGAGCGAAGATTGCGCGCCTTACATAATGTACAGACATATCAAGCACGTATCAAACGAGCCTTTAACAAACGGGTCAAATCTAGAAAAGTCAAAGAAGGGGACTTGGTGCTCAAATCAGTCAGAGCCCTCCTACCTGTTTATCTGCGAGGAAAGTGCAAACCTAACTAGGCTGGGCCTTTGTTAGTCATATCCATATTCTCAGGGGGTGCAGTTAGAATTACATTCCTATATGGAAATGAGTTCTCTAACCCTACCAACCTAGACCAATTGAAACGGTACTACCCTTAGCATAGGTCGAACAAGAAAACCAGGCGCGCCTCGCGTCAAACCGCGTGTCGCTCATGCGATACGAAATAAAACCGGCCCCGGCCAGATACTAAATGTCACTATGCTCTTGCTCTTGCTTCGAACACTTATTCTTTTACATTTTCGAACTACGCGCAGAGTTTGATTTCATTTTTTTTCTAATGAATATGTACGCAATCCTTCACAGGATTCAACCCGTCATTACCTTAAAATGTAAAAAGAAGGATATTTGCATTTGCATTTGAAATTCGACAAGAGTAATAAAAGAAAATCTCATCAGTTTCTTAACTAAACTTGATCTTTTATTCCTTATTTCTTTATTAATAACAATAAGCGACATACATAAATAAATGCTGAAATAAAAGCTAGGCTAGGATTTTAAAAACCCCGCCATTTATTACAACTCAAAAAAAAATTCTAAATAATAAAAAGTGACTAAGGTTATTCTTCCATCTTCCCCTTGCCTTTTTCACCCTTGTCATTCTTTTTGTCTTAACCACGAGCCGGGCGCTCTTGTACTATCTCAGACCTAATCACCAACGGTTTTTCTCGCGGTCTAGCCTTACCATTCTTATCCATCACCATCTTCACGGCAAGAGTAGTTCTCGGTTTCTTCGATGGATGAACAACTAGGAATCCAGCTTCTTCTTCCTCTTCAGTCAGATACTTTTCTTTCTCTTTAGCCGTCTCACGCTTGTTTCCTCAGTTTCCCGCGTTCATCAGGAGTACTAGCTTTTCTCCATTGCAAGTATGAGCAAGATACCCATAACGAGCCAGCTGGAACATGTACATACCACATATTCCTCTGAACCCATCTAGCGGGCCATCCCCGACGAGACTCTATAGTAAGAGCCAAGGCAGTTTGGGGAACCGTATCAAGCTTCAAAACTTTCTGTTTAAGGCCCACTTGCCTCAACAGTATTTCCGGAAATATACATACCATAAATTCTAAGCGAGGATGACAAACTGACCGAGGAGAATCCAGAGATGACACCCAAGTAACTAACCTGAGATGCCACCATGGCACGATCCATCGAATCAAGGGACCGCCTTCACTCTTCAACTTATATTCCCAATAATTGCATATCCGGGAAACGTCCACCATGTAAAGCCAGGTTCTCATAGTAATTGATCAAGCACGATTGCCCGACACGCTAAGTGGGGGCTCGATCAATTGCAGTCGTTCCATCAGCCATATCTGCAGCAACGAAAAAAAACACGTCAAACGAAATACAAAAAAAAACCAAAAAAAGAAACAAAAAAAAGCACAAAAAAAAGGGAAAGAAAAAGACGAAAAAAAGAAAGAGGAAAGAAATAGTTCTTACTTGCAAGATGATGGAACTCCCATATATGGAAATTCTCGATTCGCCTCTCTATTATCCAGGCCTAGAAAAATCTCTCCTAGACAAAGGCATGCTAGGCTCTTGCGCAGCTCCATCTGTTCTACTATATTCAAGAAAAGAGGGTCCCCTCTCACCTCTTTATCAACGTGACCTTGCAAGATATAGCAATGCAAAAGGCAAAATCCAAAGGCTCTGCGCCTCGCAGTATACGATATAAAAGGGTCGTCCCTATTTATGAATCGATCGACGACATCGTTCATACGGACACCTTTCGAGGTCACATAACGATCTACCTCAGCCTTGGTCAATCTTAGGAGGTCCCTGAATTTATTCGTATACCTCTGGTAACTAAGGGGTATAGCTGACGCATCTTCAGGTTCCCATCCTCCAACGACAGCTATCTCCTCAGGAAAGGGACAAATATCACCTCTAGGGAAGGCAGAAAGATGCAAATTCGGGTCCCAGTACTCAAGACAAGCATCCAACAAAGGCCTCATAACCTTTACTAATTTTAGGCTCAGGATCGAACTTAAATTGAAAGCACCCATATTGTGTTTCTCTACATTGGTGAACTCGTAGGTCCACTCCTTAAGACGGTTTTCAAAAATATCCATGATTGTGAAAACTTTGTTTTTTAGAGAGCTTTTTTCTGTATAATCGTACTGATAGACGGAAGAACTATATGAGTAATAACTCCCTCGACATGTCTATTTATACTATTCGCACTTTCCCAATTTTAATCAGTGATGGATTAACCCAGAAAGGAACACAGCATGAGAGGCGCTCTTTCGTAGAGTCGCAGCTCTTGCTGCGCCTCTTCCCCATGTCCTTTGTCCTGATTTCCAGCTTTGGCTCTTTCCTAATTCACGTCCAACTATAACTCCCTATTCCTATAGGATGTCGAGTCGGTAATACGCCGAATTTTAATACTATTGGATTTCCTAATCCTTGTCGGGTTCGCTTTTCGAGACGGAATTCAACATTGTCGCCAAACAAGCACATTTACTCATTTTATTTCATTTCATTTTAGGGAATCATTTCTAAACATTTTCTTTATAAGCTTACATTTCTTTTAAATTTTCTTTTCTTAGGGGGTAACCCTCCCTACCATCCGGTCATCTTTTCGGGATGGCCATTTTTTTCACATTTTTGCACATTCCATTTTTATTTTACGCAAGTTTAGGCCATCAATATGCTACATTATGTGATTTCTATTATGTCATTGCTATGTGATTTTCGGCAAAGCGACGACAGAAACCTTCGTCTACCAAATTTGTTATTTAGACTAACCTGCATGAACAGAAGATACTAGATAATAGAAGCACTCAAAGAAAAACCGTGTACATCAAACTGGGGGCTCTCGCCCAAAACAAAATCCAAATATCCAAAACTGGGGGGGCTTTTGCCCGAAACAAAGTCAACATATACAAAAGCACGTCAAAACGTACAAGTCAAGAACAAATTACAACTAATCCTCATCACCACCCAGCATGGCCACAGTCACCTCGAGAGCAGAAATCTCGGCATCCCTAGCCTCCAACTCCCTCAACAGGCGAGCCGTCTCCTCCCGAGACTCTGCCTGCTCGTTCTCCAAGTCTCTTTGCAAAGAAATGCCTCGTTTCAGTCACTTCATTTCAAAATACATAAAAATACAATAAGAAGGATTGAGAGGTTCAAACCTTTCGATCCCGACCACCTGAGAGCGCCTCAATGGGCGTCGCCCGCAGCCGGTTGGCCACCCTCCACAACTCCACAGATGGCTCTCTAATTGACAATCACTTGTCACTTTTCAAACACATTCAATTCAAAATAAGCAATGCTTACCACTATCGGCCAGTACGCTAGTCTCTGGTGAACGAACCCGGAATAGTCCTCACCAAGAAGCAAGAGGGCGTCCCCACTCGCACCAGCCAAGTCAGCCTCTCTCTCGACCTCAGAGGGCTCCCTAAACATTGACCCCGAAAGATCGACGGGGACCGTAAAGGTGTCACGGGAGCACTGTCGAGTCAAACGCTAACCTAGGTACCACACGGATCCCATGGGTGTCCTCAACAACAACGGACTCGCCCTCCTAGAACGCAGGACTGCGGCCACGAAAGCCGGAGTATCCTGGTAGTCCTTCTAAGGTCTGGGAACCCGCTGCAATAAAGAAACAAGGAGGTCATTCTTATGATCAGTTCTAGAAACGAAAGGGTCGTTGCTACGCTCCTTTCTAAATACATAAAAGAAGAAATCAAGATAGGATACGCCCTCCGACAGATATCGTAAGAAGAACGCTGGCTCTTCCTACGACATATCACCCAATCCCTCAAAATAGGATACGCACTCCGCTCCGGCTCTGGCCTCTTGGGCGCGAAGCCCGGAAAGTAGGAGTAAACCTACGCCTGCAAATAAAACAATAATCATTTAACAACAAATATCGATCTTTTGATAAAATGCAAGATAAGTTACTCAACTCGTAAAAATAGGAAGGTTCATACCTCCAGCAAGAACCCAGGACCAACAGTAGCAAGAGAAGTCTCCTTCTCCATTAGCTCTGGTCGGACCATGTCCCTCATGTAGCGGGTGAGGACCGCAAAGCTAGGAGTAACCCAGTCCCAGCGACATAGGCTATTCAAGTCAGACAGAAAGGGAAGAAGCGTCGTCAACAATCTCTCCCCTTTGTCTCTGAAGTAAATCGAAGACAAGAACCACCACAGCCAAAGTTGAGCCCTCTGCTCAGCTGTACAAGGAGGATGAGGTACCACCTCCCCACGTATCCTCACTCTGGCCGGAGTCCTACCCTTAAAGTAATCTCTGACTTAAGTGCTCGGAACCAACCCGGGAATGGTTGCTGCCCCTGTCGGCAGGTTCCACCCTATCAAACTCGTCGCCTCCTCCGAGTCAACCCTCATAGCCGTCGACGGTCACTTTTTAGACTCATCTCCGCACAACAGACGAGAAATCATGTCGTAGTCTTCCAAGATAACCCCGATCTCTCCAAAAGGCATAAGAAAGGTTGAAGTCGTATCCCAATACCGATCAAGAAAGGCCCGAATCAGGCTAAGGTTAGCCCAAATCTTCCTTGTTCTGATAGCCCTCCAGGCCCTAACCAGGTCTCCGAAGGCTCTTGCCGCAACGAGAGCCCTTTCTTCCTCCATCAACCTCTCATAGGCCTCCATCATGGCCGTGTAGCCGGAAAAGAACCTTATGTTCCCAGCATTCGGCATCGATTCAAACCAACAAAAAACATCATTAGCATTTTATAAATGAGAAATAAAATGGGAAACGGATACAAAAATGTCGAACTGTAACCTACCATGCTTAGTGTCGTACGGTAAGAGAAATGGCTCTCCGCCGCCCAAATGAGATGTCTACCATCCTATTTCTCGGCCCACTCAGGTGCACCCAACAGCTGGCGTCCACCTCGTCTTATATTGGCCCTCTTCGGGACCTCCGCTGCCTCTCCGGCCTCCTCAAACACCTCAGTCGGTACCTCTTCTCCCACACGAGAAGAAGAAGGCTTAAGGTCTACATCCACAAGGGTTGCCTCCGACATAGAAATAATATCACCCGCAAAACCAAAGTCAGTTCAAGCACGTTTCAAGACATTTCAAGTGTTTTCAAACTCTAAAAAAGAGTTTCCGGCCATCCTTCACAACAAGAAAAAGCTATATTAGCGACGGAAATTTTGCGACGGATATTAAATCGGTAGCAAAAACATACTAGCGATGGCTTTTGCGACGGGGATTACAAATTGCGACGGACTTGCGACGGATTTTCCGTCGCAGTACTTTTGCACATATGGCGCCCAACTTTTTACATGGCGGGAACCTATGCGACGGATTATCCGTCGCTAATTAGTAATTGCGACGGAATTGCGACGGATTATCCGTCGCAAAATTACAAAATTAACCAAAAGTTTAACCAAAAAAGGCGACACGTGGGTTTGCTTCTGCGACGGTTGTGACGGAAATTCCGTCGTAGACTCTATTATATGACCTGAACTCGCCATTTCTTCCCTTTATCGAAATCAATCGAAAAATCCCAAAAATCCCAAAATCGACGACGACGACAATGACGACGACCACCACAACGCCCACCACGACAACCCACTAAATCCTTCCCTCCTCTCTCTCCCAGGTCTCTCTCTCCCTCTTTGTCCTCTTTTTTTTTGTTTTCCTGTCTTTTTCTCCGGCCGGCGCCCACCCACCGGACCACCGCCCCTCCTTTTCCCCTTCCCTTCTCCCCCCTTCCCCTTCCCTTTCCCCTTCCCCCTGTCCTTTCCCCTTTCCCCTGCCCCATGTCCTTTCCCCTTTCCCCTGCCCAGATCCGGCCGGCAGCTGGCTCCCTCCCCTCTGCCGCTGCCGGACCGACGTGTAACCTACTATGCCGCTGCCGTCCCCCGCCCCGTCCCTAATTAACTCAGTTTAATTATTATATTAAGTTAATTTGTTTAATTATTATTAAGTTTAAGTTTAAGTTTATATTAAGTTAATTAGTTTAATTATAATTATTAATAAGTATAAGTTATATTGTTTTAAGTTAATTTTTTGTTTTGATTTAAGTTTAGTAATTATTAAGTATAAGTCCAAGTTTTTTTGTTTAAGTTTAATTGGTGTGGTATATATGTTTATGTTTAAGTTTAATTGTGTTTATGTTTGCGTTATTTTGTTTAAGTTTAATTGTGTTTATTTTTATGTTTATGTTTGCGTTCTTATGATTAATTAGACTATAATTTTTATTTTGTTCATATATGGTAGACCTAGTACCCGTTCAAGAGTTATACATTAGGTGTAATTCTTGAATAGTTCTCGTTTTGGGACTGTTTTTGAATCTTTTATGCCATTTAGGTGGTAAATATTAATCATTTTTTTAATTGTTATTTGACGATTAAGTTTGGTTGACAGTTCCTTTAATGTTCTCTGAATACATATGGAGAGTCACAAGTCATTCAACATTGTGTATTTAGAGAACTGTAGGGAATTGCTGCCGAATTTTCGTCTCATAACAATTAATTAAATGATTAGTATTTACTAATGGTATGAAATATTCAAAGATGGGCTTAGGTTGGAGAGATAAGGACCCCATGAACTCGAATATCTTTCTTTTTTTGCAGGTGGAAGATGTTAGATAGTAGTAGTAGTAGTAGTAGTAGTTGTTGTTGTTGTTGTTGTTGTTGTTGTTGTGGTTGGAGGTTGGAGGTTGGAGGTTGGATGTTGGAGGTTGGTTGTGTTGTTGTTGTTGTTGTTTGTGTATTAGTAGTTATTGTTGTTGTTGCTATTAGTAAACTTTTAAATCTTGTTGTTGTTGTTGTTGTTGTTGTTGTTGTTGTTGTTGTTGTTGTTGTTGTTGTTGTTGTTGTTGTTGTTGTTGTTGTTGTTGTTGTTGTTGTTGTTGTGTATTAGTAGTTATTGTTGTTGTTGCTATTAGTAAACTTTTAAATCTTGTTGTTATTGTTTTGAATATTTATTTAAGTCGATCATAATAATTATAAACGTGTATGTAGATTTGAAATGAAAAGAGTACAACGGGCGTGGATGTATGAAAGATTGGATTGTAATAAAAAATTAAGGCGGGAGTTTGTAATGGGTGTTAATGAATTCATTAATTATGTTAATAAACAAGAAGATTACGGTAGATGTAAAGAAATTAGGTGCCCATGTGCAAAGTGTAGAAATAGAAAATTTTTAGCCGAACAAGAAGTACGAAAACACCTAGGGCTTTGGTGCTTTTGCGATGATTATTATGATTGGGTGTGCCATGGTGAGAATTTTCCCGTTGAGTAGAGGTCTGACAATCCTTATAAGGATATGGTGGAGGATGCGTTGTGCGACAACATTATTCAAATTATAATGGAAAATGTTGACGCCGAAGTGGTTGATGAATCTGACCGGGTTATGTCGCAGCCCCGATACAAAAATAATTACCCACACTTAGGCTAACAACATAAAGAATGTAATTAGGGAAGTAGGTATCGATCCTCAGGAAGTACGTGTTAACTATGAATTGCTATGGAATGATCTTCATTTAAGTCCGATTCTTTTGAGGTGATTGTCTAAACTACTAACATGAAATAAAATGACAAGTATGTAATGACGATATTTAAATGACGAGTATGGAAATTGCAATAAAACTAAATCTAATCTAATTGATGACAATAATAAAATTCAAGATAAGATGAACTAATCTACTTGACGGAAAGGAAAGTGACAATAATTAAATCTAACTAAGAACGATAATTAAAATAACAATATTGAAAAGCTACCTAACTAAACTAATAAACTAGCAAATGACAATAAAGTAAACTATCTAAGAACGGTAATAAAATGACGGTAAAGTAAACTAACTAAACAACAATAAAATAAACTATCTAATCAAATTGATATAGAGAATTAGAAATACATGTCAAATGATTTAAAAGCTTTATTGATACCAACATTAGAATTACTACGATTGTCTAAGCCTTGTAGCGGTATATTCCTCTCGGATTCGTACCGACTTTTTAATGGGTCCTAACGTCCTCTCAGCCTGGTTAGGTCACTAAACCCCTATTGGTAGTCCTAATTCCCATCCCAACTCTTATTTCTAAAACGGAAATTGACTAATACAAACAATTATTTATGGCCACTAAACAAAGTTAGAAAATTTAACACAACCAAAGGAAGAAACAAACTAGGTGGTTCTAATGGTATCGATTCTTCTTTCAATTCATTTTAACTAGCAAATCATTTCAATATTTCAATTTTATTTATTATATTTACACAATGATAATCTTACAATACTATACCCAATTTATATGATTAAATAAATTAAGAGGACAATGATAAGCAAAATTAAACTACGAAATAAAAGTGTTAATATGATTAAGGTGATTATATTAGTAATGATTCTAATGAAGAATTTTATGATTATTATTATATGTTTAGGCAAAATAAAATATGACATGTTAAACGATATTTTGGTTTTGACTAGATTATTTTTATGTGGATTTCCTATCAAGAATAATATAAAAACAAGACTAATCAGATTATAATTCATGAACTCAATATGATGATGAAAACAATACAACTAACATAAATACTATAAAGAGAGAACAATGATGTCGGAAATTGCGTAAATAAGGGATAGAAAATTACCGAGATTGGAATGCAAATTATGTAAGAAAGAAAGCAAAGAACAAATATCCAACCCAAAGTAATGACAAATGCTTATAGAAACACTAGAGAAATACTTGGAAATTGCTATAAATGTAGTCTAAGATTGCATAAACTATAAACTATAATCTAAAACTTATATGAAAGATATATAATGTTGTGCTGTTCTCTTCTAAATTGTATGCTAATTGTGTCTTGATTGTGGTGTTGATCCTTGGTTTTATAGGGCTGCATAGCTGCTGTGTTTCGTCCAAATTCGTACCCTAGACAAAGCCATAAAACACTCCATTAAAGCTTGGTAGAAGAAGAGCCAAAAGACGTTCATCAGCAGAGATACCCGATCGGGTATGTGTAAATACGATCGGGTATGTAACCTTGATGGATTTTTTCGTCTCTTCCAATTTCGTCTTTGGGCACGGAATCCTATGCCTTGGTCTTGGTCAATGCAACACGTAATTGGGCTTGGGCTAGTCTTCCTTTGATTTGGGTTGATGTTTTCCTTTGAGAAACAAAGTCAAAGTCCAAGATGAGTTCACTTGAGGAAGGATGTAGCGGAATCGTAGTCAAATCGTGAAATTGCTATCATCGGTTCCTCGAAAACTCGTATTCTAGTGCCTTTGCTCCATAAAGTGATAAAATATAGCAAAAGCGCTTCATTTCCTATAAAACGAGACAAAGCACGCAAAACAACTAGAATAGCAATATTAGCTCGTTAATCACTTAACAAAGTGCATAAATCATATAGAAATCGAGCTAAAACGGGGGATAAATTAGTACAAAATATCGCTTATCAAAATCCCCCAAGCTAAACCCTTGCTTGTCCTCAAGCAAACATAACAATCATAACCAGGACAAGGGTAGCAAACAATGATCAATCTATCATCCAAATCTCATAAATAAGCTCTTAACAAGTAGATGAATCATAAACCCGAAACAACAAGGGCGAAGGAAAGTGCGAATCATGGTTGAGATTTACTTAACGGCGCAGCATAGAAAACATTCTTTGGACTTTTTCAGCTTTTGCATGATCTTATTAACTATGGACTCTTTCGATACACTCTTTACTCAAATTTTTGTGACACGATCTTATCTACAATTTATAAGAATGTGCCCGCAGTCTAGTATGGCAGACAATCCAAATTCATTAAATAAGACTAATCATGATCAAAATGTAATGTAAGAAGCATTAGAGAAATAAAGAAGAGGTTTGGGAAATTTGGGTAAAAAGTGGACAAACGATTTTGGTCATGTGAGGCTTTAAGTCAAGCTAGTAATAACCAAATGTGTAGTGGATACTCAATCCAATTCATACCAATTTCCATAAACAATAGTCAAAGCCAAAAGCAGCATATTGGCTTATTAAACATGACAAATCAAGTTACGACTTCCCGAAATTCTTCTTTCTTTTCCTTTTCATTCATGGAAGCGTTTTTCTCTTCTTTTTCTTTTCTTTTTCTTTTTTTCTTTTTTTTCTTTTTTTCTTTTTGAGCTTTTTCTCTTTCATTTTTCATTTTTCATTTTTTTTTCAAAGCTCAATTTTTTTTTCTTTTTCTTTTCAAACTTCCTTTCACTGAAAAATACGGGAATCAGCAATCCCGAGACAGCAGGTTGACACTAAATGGTGGCATTATCAGAATATCGCAAAAGTACAGAACACCCCTACACATATAGTCAGTTACTAGCTCAACAAGGGTAGGCAATACTATAATGTAGCTAGAAAGAGGGGTGTTTTTGGGCAATGCGAAATGTGAACAAGATTAAATGGCTTCAAAATGAAGATCATGATAGTAATACTTATAGAAAATGGAATAAAAACCATACTTATGCGTTTTGATGTGACACAGACTATAAGGATAAACTACTCACTCCTAAACTGGGATCGGGTTCAGATGTACCGACCACTGGAGGCTCTACCTTACAATATGAGTAGCTTGCCAAAGTCAAGATCAAGCTTAATTGAGTCCAAATGCAATTTTCTACCTACTGTGTACAAGACATCCCCATGAATGCACAATTCCTCATAACATAATGAAACATCAGCTTTATAAAAACTATAAATTGAGAAATGTAAGATGGAAATGATCTTTTCTTTTCGTCTTTTTGATTTTTTCGAAAAGATAAACTAATAAAATTAGAAAATAAGCTAGTGAGAAAAGTAAAAATCTAAATGCAATCCTAAATGCAGTAAGTCCTAAATGCAAATCCTCCCCCAAGCTAAAACTTTACATTGTCCTCAATGTGCATGCAATTATAATAGAAGTAAACCGAGAAACGATTGGTAGCACATAGAACAGAGAAACAAGATGAAATTCTAATCGGAAAAGGGGCTAAAAAGAAAACTAAAAATGCGAAAAATAAAAGAAAGAAAGAAAATCTTACAAAATGTCTAGCCTCCCCCAAGCTAGTATAAACAAGGGGAGCTTGCTATCATCTCATCTCAAAGGCCACCAGCGACGGCCTCTCCTCTCTAAAGGAGGCGGCTCGGATGCGGATCCAGAAGCCTCTGTATAGTAGGTATCATCTGCAGAATAATAACTACTACTAGAAGCAACGATCCCGGTAGGGTTGCTGGCTCCTAAGGACTGGTACTTATTTTTATGGTGACCACTAAAATCACCTCTATACCCTCCAAAACTCTTGACGCCATAGTCAGTACCACAGTAATCAGGTCCTGTCTGCTGCACACCTGCATCATAAGCAGTACCATACCCCCCTTCGGGCCAAGTATAAAAAGACGGGTGGGGGCCCTCAGGTCTAATCACACCTTGCCTAGCAAAGTGGTCATAGATGGGGTGCAAAGCAAGCTGCTGGTCGGACTGAATTCTATTAACGGATAAGGTTAGGGCTTCAAACATGGCGGTCACATCGCCCGCAGCATGGGTCGAGTGAGAGGATGATCCTACCTCAGGGCGGTGGGATCTAAGTTGAACAGGGGGGTCAATGTGGGTAATATCCCCAACAGGAAGGTAGTAAGTGGGTCGGGGTAAGATAGCCTTACCCTCTTGAAGTTGAGGACGCTGCCGAAGAAATGGAATTTGCTCTACCTCGGCGGTCAACTTGACCGAATCACGGCCAGCTATCCTCCAAATCATATGGGGGTGGGAGACACGAAACCAATTAAGCTGAACAAAATAATCATAATCCAACCCATTTCCCATCTCGGTGGGAGGTGTAGTCAATGCCTGGAGGTCAGTGGTGGCTTGGTTAAAACCACAAACTCGCATAGCAAGGTGAGTGATAAGACCTCCATAGACAATGGCAGTGTTCTTAGGATTAATAGCTTTGGTCAACTGAACAACAAAATGATACGGAATACTAATAGACCATGGTTCATCACCATTCACATTCAAAAATCCTCCTAACATTTCTAACTCCACTCGTCTCACCAAATGAGGCTCAGCACGACCCAAAAAGGTCCATCCCATGAATCTTTGCCAGATTCTAATGGCGGGATGATGAATGTGTTGGTGTGGGATATGGTCCCAACGAGAGACAGGATAAGTAGAAATGGCGCTCCAAGCTTGGCTAATATCAAAGCCCTCGGGAGGTGAGGTAACAGTATCCCTAAGGGTGAGACCGAATTGGTCAGCAAAGGTCCCTAAGTCCATACTATAGTCATCATTGAATAATCGAAACCGAACTTGAGGAATAGAGCCTTTATTCCTAAACCTTTGCAACTCAAATGAACTCAAGAATTCAAGGGTCAATTGGGGGTAGGTCTTATAATTAAAGTTCATACTAGTAGTCATTCCTAGACCCCTAAATAATACCTTGACATGCTCATAAAGCTTCATGTGCCTTAAAGAAGAAATATCAAGGAATTTGGTAGCTCTCATACCCTTGCTCTTGATAATACACCAATTTTGCCATTGCTTGTTCGAGCTAAACTCCACATCCGGAAAATCGGGATCATGCATAGCACCTTGTCCTCCTTGACTTTCGGTTTGATCATCGGCTTCTAGCATTTCTACGTCCTCTTCACGGGCTCTACTACTTTCTCCTTGGTTGGTAGTTCTTGCCCTCTTTGATCTCCTTATTGTAGGTGTCATTTGCTACAATAAACTAGTATTAGAACACTTCATTATAAACACAATTTGATAGCATAAGTGTTAGAATACTAGGCTTTTAAGCACAAATTCAAGCATAATTACCTAAGTGAAACACTATCATGCTACTTTTGAGCACAAATTGATGTTCTTAAGCATAACAATCTTTTACTAAGATTTTGAGCAACATTACACTTGAATCTTGAGTTTTGGGCACTACTTGAAAGTACTAATGCTAAAAGAACACAATGAGAGCATAAATTCAAAGTATAAAGTATGAATTCAAGCATTATACTACCGTTAAGCATGAGGTTTTAGCATAAAGTAGAGATGAGTATCCTAATTGGCATATGAGCATTCAAATCATAGTAAGCTTGCTAATTAATCACTAACATTCACTCTATATCATGTAAGAAGCATTAGAAATCCAATTTAAACAAGTTTTTCAAGTAAAATCAATAACCCCCAAATTTGGGTTAGGGTTTGTTCATGTTGGATTTCTGAAAAATAGAGAGATTGAAGTAACTAAACTAGGAGTAACTTACTTGATAATGCTTAGATGTTGCCTTGGATGAACTATGGTGACAAATTTTGCAAGAAATGACTAAGAAATGAAGGTTTTTGTGAGGTTTTGAGCTTTGAATATGGAGAATACGGGATAGTAGCAGCAAGCAAAGGGTAGCAAATTGGTTTTATAGAAGAAAATAGAACAAAATCGAAACAGACAACTTACCCGATTGGGTATACATGAATCCGATCGGGGAAGTGTGCTGAACCGGATTTTGTTTCTTTTTTCTTTGTTACTTGCTCTTACCTTTTGGCTATGGCCTTGAACATACTTACTAACCTTAATGGACTTGGCAACATGGGTCAAGGGTAGCTCCTTTTCGTCTCAATAGGTCCTCCAGTTCTAAGTACAAAAAAATATCAACTAAGCATGCATTTCTAAAAATGAAAATAACAAGTAAAACGAAAATTGTTTCTGTGACAACCCTCGCGAATGCGAAAAGATAAAACATACAAGCATGTGAAAAGATATGCGGAAATACGGTATTTTAAAAACCTTTAAACATGCAAGTTATATAACACGAGGAGTGTCAAAATATTACAACTAAGTAAGGAAATACAACAAAGAGACGGGGTCTCTCTTAAAATGTTAGCAAAGAACAAGTGTTTAGCAAAACTAGCTAATATCGTCTAGAGGTGAAAACTTCCAGGGACAACGCCCGCTAGCTCACACCCGAACCCCAAAACATCATATACAAAAAGGCAGCCAAGCAAGCAACCTGTTCATTCATGAAAAACATGAACGCCACAGTCAGTGGGGAGTAACTCCGGGTTCTCCCAGCCATATCACCTTTAACGTACATATAAGGAAATACAAAAGTAGAGCATGCATATATAAATATACATGTGAGTTACGATAAGAAAAGATAGGCAATACAAGATATAATTATAAGATCACATGGAAATCAAATCCTAAGTCCATCATGTTATTCAAAGACTCGGGGAAGAACAACTCTTGGCAATCGAATTACGGCTTCACTAGGGCTTTGCATCTCACCGTTAGCGTTATAAGTTTGATAAGATTGAGACTCGACATACAACAATTAAGTCATGCGATGATCACATAATATCCAACATATTACAATCCATTCACTAACCAAGACAATGACGGTGTCCAATCATCTGTAACACCCGGAAATGTACCCTATTTTTCTATTAGAAATATTTTACGGATACTTTTCAGTAATTTTAAGTTTTAAATTATCTTTTTAAGTTCCGAGTCGAATTTGGAATTTCCGAGTTCGTATTTGGAATTTCTGCGAGATTTCATGAAAATGTCGTCTTCAGTCTAGTTTGACTTTTCTTGACTTTGGTAATCGCCTTTGACTTTTTCTCTACACATCTCACACACCTCCCTTCCTTAACCTAAAATCTCATTAAACACAAAATCAAACCTAGTTTTCTTCTTCCTTAAGAAATCAATTTCCCTCTTTGATTTCAAGCTTGGAATTGACGTAACTTCTTCGTTACTCAATAGAATTTACGTAAGTTTATCTTAATCTTCCTCCCGTACCTTCCTCTATCCGTATTGATAATAAAATTATCGTCTTTCTCGCTTTTTAAGCATTTCGTCTTTCTCAAGATGAACTTTATTCATCTTTTTACGATCTAATTGTAGGTGGCGACCTCCAAGATCCCGACAAGGATTATTTCCTTATAGAGGAGGAGCTTGACGATCATTAGAGACGCTAGAAGGTAACGGTGAAGGGTTACTCGGTATTACTTACGTGTTTTACATGTTTATATGCTAGAAAATCGTATTAGATTACGATTAGGAAGATTAGAAACCATGCTATGATTAGTAAATGATGTTATATGATGAATGTTTGATGAATTATATTGATTGTTGATGATTATTTGAAGTATATATGAGAATTGAAATGATTTGGAAATGAATTGGTTGAGCTTTGGAAGCTCTCGGGTGAAGAAGTGCTCCCAGCCGGTCGACCGGCCGCCGGTCTGACCACCGGCTGGGAACACATCAGTAACTTCTTTGGAATTTGGGTTTTTGCATGATATGGTGCTCCAGGCCGGCCAACCGGCCGCCGGTCCATCCACCGGCCTGGAACACATCAGTATTGAAGTTTTGATTTTGGTGTGATGTTCTGTGCCGGTCGACCGGCCGCCGGTCGACTGACCGGCCCAGACCCCTTTTCTCTGTTTTTGAGTTTTTGCCTGTGTTCTGAGCCGGCCCACCGGCCGCCGGTCTGTTGCCCGGCCTGGAACACGGCTGTATGCATTTCCTTTATTTTCTAAAACTCGTGATTTATAATAGTTCGCATGATCCGTTTACCGTATAATTTTACGTAATGTCTTATAATATTCATGTTTTGGATATATGATATCTCTTTCGCATGTATCACATGTTTTGTGACGGTTTTCGATATGTTTCCACTTTGAGTCGGTTCTTACATATGTTACGGTTTAAGCATGACTGTGTCTTGTGCTTTGTATTCTCATTCCCTTGGCTACATTTCCGTTCGTAAGGCTGGAATGTCGGAACGGAGAGGTATCCTACTGCTTAAATGCATGTGTTAGTGGGCATATGACGACGTTGTTGGGAGTTGAACGCGATGCGTTGATCGACCCGGCCGTCAAATGTTGTATACTTGCGAGGTGGTGTTATTTGCATGTAGCGTACCGCATGTTATGAGGCTTGAGCTGTTTTTCCGCCTCGTTCGTGAATTGATCTACCGAATTTGGGGTACTCGGCATATATAATTGAAGCCCGGGTCCTTGGAGCGAAAATGTCCTCGGTGTCGAATCGGAACATATTTATCCTAGAGTCCTGGCAGATTTAGACTATGACCGTATTTATCGTCGTCCTACCAGGAGGAAATTATTCTACCGATAACAATGTCATCTTATATGGTTTAGGGAAATGTCATCCCTTGAAGCCTTTAATCATACTTGCCATGTACGGGTCGATGCTAGTGCGTTTCATTTCCCGTTATATCGTCGTCTTGTGTCCGTTCTTTGAATGCGTGATTTCATGATATGTTCCATGGTCATTGCATGATTGGCACCGTCATTGTCTTGGTTCGTGAATGGATGATAGTATGTTGGATTTGGTGTAATCATCGCATGACTTGACTGGTTTGTCTGTTGAGTCTCAATCTTATCAATCTTATACCGCTAACGGTGAGATGTAAGCCCTAGTGAGTGTATTCGATTGCCTAAGAGTGTCTATCCCGAGTCTTTGAATAACATGATGGTTACAGATTTGATTTCCATATGATCTTATTTTTATATCTCGTATTGCCTATCTTTTCTTATCGCAACTCACATGTATATATATATGCATGCTTTCCTTTCGTATTACCTAATGTGTACGTTTGATGTAATATGGCTGGGAGAACCCGGAGTTACTCCCCACTGACTGTGGCATTCATGTTTTTCATGGATGAACAGGTTTCTTGCTTGGATGATTTTTGGATCTGATATTTTGGGGTTCGGGTGTGAGCTAGCGGGCGTTGTCCCTGGAAGTTCACCTCTAGACGATAGTAGCTAGTTTTTGTTAAACACTTGTTCTTTGCTAACATTTGAAGAGACCCCGTCTCTTTATTGTATATTCCGTTTTTAGTTTGTAATATTTGACACCTCTCGTTTTATTTACAATGCATGTATAAAAGTTTTTAAAATACCGTATTTCCGCATATCTTTTCACATGCTTGTATGTTTTATCTTTCCGCATTCGCGAGGGTTGTCACAGTTGGTATCAGAGCTTGATCGCTCCCGACGCACACACGTGAACCCTAACTTAAACTACTTGACCATGAGATAATAAATGAGAGAGTTGGGTAGAGGTTAAGGACTTTACTTGGTAGTCTATTTGTTTATGCTAATTGATAGGAGTAACTTAATTTGTTTTTGGATTCTTATGAAGATGGTTAGACCGAGTTTAGCTGAGAATATTATGATGGAAGCTCTTACTCAAGTGCTGAAAAATCAGCAAGATGCCGCTTTAGCTAATGCCAACCAAGTTCCCCCTGGAAGGGAGGGCAATCAACAAGGTGGTTATGCATGGGTGGCAGGTCAAATTGCAAGGAGTAAGATCGTGCCTTATGGTGGAGAGCCTGATCCCACGGAGCTATCTGATTGGTTCCGTGAGATGGAGAAACAATTTGATCTTTACCAAGTCCGAGAGGAGGACAAGGTGAGGATAGCAAAGCACTTCCTAGTACGGGAAGCCGACAATTGGTGGGCTATCACAAGTGCCACCGCAACTCTTGAAGAGAACTTCAACTGGGCTTGCTTTAAGGCTCTTGTGGAGGGTAGGTTTTATCCCAAAGAGCTTAAACAACAAAGGCTCAAGGAGTTCATAGATTTTAAACAAGGCAACCTATCGGCTCAAGATTTTACGACGGAGTTTAATAAGCTCGCTCACTTTGCGCCGAGGCTTATCCGTGATGATGAAGATCGTGCATTCTACTACCGAAACAAGTTGAATGCCGTTCTTCAAAGTAAAGTGAGAAGGGGTACCGCATCCTTTGGAGACCTTTATGACGATGCCTTGTGGGCTGAAAATTCAATGAAGGCTATTAGAAAGGAAGCTCATATGAATAATCC
>JAIUZE010071129.1:0-12451 GCA_022085475.1 Heliosperma pusillum
TGCTAATAATTTACAGTGCAATCTGAGTTCTGAATTGCCACAATATATGAACCACACTTTATATGTACAGAGATTCTAACGCCATTATAATCAAACAAGATGTAAACATGTACACCTTGGCCTGGAGGCAACATATAACCAAGAAACGCGATTTGAGAGCTAATCTACTAAAATAAGAACATTACTTCAACACTAAGACAACAGAGAGAGATATCAACATCTTATCACTCATTCTGACATATGCAGCCTGAAGTTCATAATGTACTGGTTCTAAAAGTCGGAGTGATACAAACAAACCAAACTTGAATGTGTCAGTGGTGTTCGACATAGAGGGCATTCCGGCTTTTCGTTGCACCATTCCATAATGCACTTCCTACACAGAAAAGCGCAAGAAATAAATGTACGAGAAAGTCCAAATTAATCTGTCCTGGACTCCTAGGTAATGGGTTAAAAAATTCACCAGTCCCGAATGATTAGATTGAGATAGCCCCACCCGGACAGAATAACAAGAATATGACCTAAAAGTCAAAATGGAACTGTGCCGACCTTAATAGACACGAACTGGCGTGACCAGACCCAGACCTGACCAGTAACCAAAGACCCAACCCTAACTCACCATACCCAAAATGACTAGACTATAACACAACTGAAACATACCCAACCCCAAACGAAGGAACTAACTCTTTGTGCATTATATAACAGAAATAATGATACCTAATGACCTCTTTGTCAAGTCTAATCTTAGGGATCAACAAGTGTGAAGAGGAAAAGAGTCAATACCAACAAAAGACATGGCCGCAAGGTGTAGCAGTAGGGTGTTCTCGATCACTTAGACATAGAGTACACTTACTAGCTCCTTTGACCTGAAAACAGAAAAAAATAGATACAGATTGCTTCAGGTCAAACAGATTGCACAAAAGCAACTCAAACAAAAGCCAGGCTATGAATCTATGATCATACATCTATACCATGGTAGTTTTATAGTTTTTCAGTAAGAACGTATTCTACTGTGAGTAGTCTAATTACAATTAGCGAGACAAACGATTATTTACCCTAGATAAGTGATATTACTTCATGACACAATTACATGTAGTACAGCTTAAAACGAATCTCATTCTCATACTCCTAGGGTGTGTAGAATCAGGATAATTAAACTAAGTTTGGGCATTCCTCATCAAGTCATCAGTGAAAATCATTAATGTAGGCGACATACAAGAAAATGAGTAGCACTTAAAATTATGCACCTCGGAGGATGAAGACGATTCAACAAGGAAACTGCCGTTCTCGGAGTCAGCAGTACTGATCAAGCTTCCATCTTCATTCAGCACAGGTAATCCTCGCTCTACATGACAAAAGGTAAAAACTTTAGTATATTTCACAAACACACACTTCTCTTCCATCCGCACTTCTTTCCTCACCCTCATTACTGCATTTGTGGTTAAGACATCCTCACGTCTGTCTGGAAAATTAGACATCAAGATTGACAAATGATCCAACGAATAATTATTATTCACTCCTTCAATATTAATTGTCCTTATTGAACTTTGATGGTCATAGTTAAACTTCTTCAAAAATAACGGAAAACCAGTTTTAACAGAACTTACGGACCATTTAACTGTAACACTTAACACTGGTGTAACAAGGGCTCTAAGAGCCTAACATTATGTAATTGCATTTTTTACAACTGTAAAAAAGAATTATAGTTTTGACTTTTGATAAATAAAATATGAGAAGAATTATATTTTAATCCCTACGTGTATTAGGAGAAATCAATGGTAAAAGTTGATTGTGTCATTGTGGTTGACCACCAAAGACAAATGAGTACAATCAATCTGGGATACATGGAGTACTAAACACATTGAAGCAGTGCCTGTACACAACTTCAAATCCCCACTAAATCACACGATGTATATGGCACAGGGTCAGCAAATCAACCTGCTGAAAGTGGATAGGACCCTACAGAAATTTCCTGAGCTGAACTTGCAAGGGAAGATAAATTGCTGCGGCGTAATCTTTCAGCACCAATGACACACAGCTGAATTAATAGGAAAACTCCAAGTATTTGATATCTGCAGAAAGCCACTTGGAGAGTATTAAAGATGTAGACAACATTAGCAATTATTCAACACAGTTCTTAATGCGGAAATAACCACTATTTGTTGTTAATGCTTAATACGGGGGTAAGGCTGAAAACATCAACACCGCCTATCTCGCCATTGTAGCACTAGTTCAATGTCGTTAGTTGCTGTAGAGAGGGGGTGTCAAAAAGACAGACTAACCCCAAGCCCCCTGTTTATTCTCATGTAGTAACAACGCAGTATACGTAGCTGAACCAAACTAATTGTTGACATCTTTCCCTTATAAAAAAAGGTAAGAAAACATCAAAGTGACAAAGAGCCTCCTCGCTCATTCAAACTAACTTATGTGAAACATGGTCTATCAATCCAATTAAATGTGAATTTTCTTGTACTATTATAATATACTATTTGTGTGCTCATATTCTGTTAAGTCACCAATCAAGGAGGCAATGAAAATTGACAGCTTGTGTAGAGTGTAGACCTATGTCCGTCAAAGCGCCATTTGAGCTGCTATTTGTGTGCTATTGAAAGTTTTGAAGTGCTTGTGAATTTCAAATTCAGGGAAAAGGCAAACTGCTGGAAACTGTCAACTCAATCAGGCTGTGTACAAGCATGGACGGCTAGAATAAAGTGCACATCAAATTAAAAACATGGTTCCGTGGTCCATTACAAAAAAAAATAAAAAAGTAGACCATACAAATTCTACAAGAATGGAGAAAGAAGAAGATAAACTATCCAAATCAATGGTAGATTATGATGAGCATATATCTGTCATGGGGACACACAGAATGAAGAACTGTACAAAAATACACCGGTATATCACTGCCAATGATTTAGGCAATAGAATGAGATCAAGATTCCAGAGCTAAAACAAACTTCACGTGCAAAAATGTAAATGGCATATCTCATTCCGAAAATAATAACATTAATAGTGATAAAATATATTCCTCTATCAGCGATACCTTGGTCTTTGATTGGTTGGTTTGCCAATAAACATGTAACGGATTCCAGATGCTCGCTTTGAGATATGGTAATAAAGCCCTGCATTTTTTAGGTCAAACACACATTCACCTTTGTGAACAACAGCACTGTCAAACATTCACAAATGATCTTCATCTCTAGGCACATAAGATGAGCACCTTCAAAGTAGAACAACATAAGATTTGTCCGAAGAAATAGCTGCAAAACCTCACGTGCAATAGGGAGCCCCTGAAACCACATCAGTGGTCACAAGTCACAATAATACCATCAAGAATGTAAACTAATAACCCAAACAAAGTTACTTCGACACATCTCAGTGTTGGAGCAGAACAATTTCGAGTGTGGAGTGCAAGACAAAGCAATTTGTGAAAAAAATCGATATCGTTGGACTAGATTTAAGTGTGGGAAGGTCGGAACGTTGAAGACACTACACAATCGAACAGCTGAGCCGAGGTAACATAGAATGCAAATGTGTGTAAAAAAATGTTTGGAAATAGCAGCAATAAGCGTACCGTAGGCCATCTCTCAAGTATATACAAATGACATCTCCTGAATTTGTCTTTCCACCTTGAGAGGGACGAGATTGGAACATCTGACATGGACGACGACGGTATCTCATCACTGAGTTGAGTCCTTGTTGGAGCATTGTTCTCACGAAAATCATCGAAATTTGAATCTGCAATGAGCATGCCACGGGACGCAATCCTAGAGCTGCATCATCTCAACAATACAAGCATCTTCCATGAGACACATGGCAAGGGTTCAGGCACACAGAAGACATGAAATATTGGAAATGACTTAATGCAAAAAGATGCTAAAACCTCATTCTCTCAGCAAGATAAGGAAGTGCAGTGTGATAAAGAACAAATAGTGTACGTCTTGCAGGAGTCGGAGGAAGTCCATAGGATCCAGCAATCTGCATTATCAACCATCAACAAGAATCATACCAAAGTTATGAAAAGTAATGATTAGAATCTCCCAACAAGATTCACACCATAGCATCATTTATCACAAGAAAAAAGAGTAGAAGGCCGTTCAACAGTGAGGTATACAGCAGCATGAAGAGATATCTGACAACACATTTCTCCTTGACCATTCTAAATGAATTGCAAAATAGCAGAAAGAGCAGCTAGTTTGGTGACAAATGACAATATATTTCCTATGTTTTGTGTCACTTTGACTCTTCCCTTTATGGCAGACCCATGTCCAACACGACACTCAATATTATGAGTATGGAATCTGTACCTAACACTTGCCAATCCGACATTTCTGCTAGCAGAGATGATAGAGAGGCTTGCAAGACAAAAGTAGGAGAGACTAGTGTATATAAAGCATATTGTATGAGTTTTGACGATAATAAGCCAGATATTTACAATCGGATTTGTACAAGTTATTACATACTCCGTACTTGTTATTATATCATTCCTTAGCGCTAGAAGGTATGTAACGATTGACAATAGTTGTTATTATCATTCCGCTGCGGAAAGTTAACAAACCTGAAGAAGATCACAATACTCTTCGCCAAGGGTTTGGTGGCCTGCACCAGTAGTGAGAACGTAATAAAGCATCTGTCCTATAAGTTTTGTCTGCACACCAATTCAAATGGCCATGAAATTCATAATTGAAATATGTATAGAAGATATTGGTGAATTAATGAAACAAGAAAGGAACCTGAGTATGGTAAGCAAGAGCAAGTCTAGCACCGAAAAGATGACGGAAAGCATCGCGACAAGCGTCCGAGACAAAGGACGCGTAATTATCGTCTTTCTCGGCGGCTCTCATTATCTCTGGTTGTGCCGCCGATGGAAATCTGTGGACCCCATCTCCTGCTGTCGATGCAGATGGACCCACTTCACCTGCTTCCTTCCCCATATTTGATTCTAACCACGCTTATTTGCTTCCGGCTGACTATCTTCTTATTATTACTGCTAATTCTTGCTTATTCATTTTACCCATATACTCCCTCCCATCCAAACCAAAGGTTACATGGGAGGGAGCACAAATTTTAAGAAAAAGTTGAAAAAGGAAGGGTAGTATTGGAATGAAAGTAGGACCACTTGAATATTTAATGTTAGTTGGGTGGGTGGGGTAATGACATATTGTGTAAATATATAGGGTAACTGAGGAGTAGTTGGTCTTATTTGTTACCCAAAAAGGAATGGGTAGTTTGATTTGGATGGTCCAAATAAGGTAAGTGTAACCTTTGGTTTGGATGGGAGGAAGTATTTATCATCAGAGTCCGGTCACGACGGTTGGAACTAGAGCGGGCAAAAGGTCCCGACCCAAAGAACCGACCTAACTTATCCGAAAACCGATCTAATAGAATCCGTAAATTTGCTGAACTGAAACCGACCTGAACCGACCCGAAGGTTAACCGATAAACCGATAGAACCTGAAATGATATGACCCGAACCGACTTGTGACTCGACCCGACCCGACCCGAAACCCGATTCACCCACAAACCCGACCTGACCCAAACCGAACTGAACCGACATGTAACCCGTTTTAACCCGATTAAACTCGATCCGACTCATAGCCAAATAATCTTTTTTAAGAATCTAAATTCCTTTATAGTTTGTTTTTTTTGTCAATAAATTTGATATAAAAAATTATCGCTCATTTTATTTTTCAAAACAAAATGTAATCTTAAAATAAATAGTCAGTTGTAAATTTAGTACGCTATATTCCTAGTTAAACTTATCAATAATTATTTTGCAAGTGATATATGTAGAAAATTTTAAATTAACGCTTTGTGAGAAAAAAAAGTGTTTAGTTTTGGCTCTATTGAAAACAATAAAGGGAAGAAAGTGTTATGAGTTATGACCATACAATACGACCTCGGTTGTTAATTATGATCTTAAAATCTAAACCTCAAATACATTATTGTGAGTCTATTGATACGAATACAAAGAGGGGGGGTGGAATGAGTATTAAAAACTAAGCCATACTTTTCGATTTATATGATATGTAATAATTATTTGTCTTATGAATTAAATCAACTAATTAATTAATCAAAGTAAGCGCGAAGAACGAACATAACGAAATAGCAAGAGATAAGAGAAGAGGCACACGATTTTTGAAGTGGTTCAGTTCACACGTGGGAATGAACATAGTACACCCCCCCCCCTATTCTCGATACTAATTTCAGTACCCTTTATAGGATTACAAAAATTATCAACACTCGTATAATCAACACTATGATTATAACTCAAGGTGAGTATCGCTAAATACTCTATACTATCTTACGCTAATAAGAAAGTACAATATAACTCACACAGATTCCCGGTAAAGAATTGTAAGCTTATAATGATGTACTATTATCCAATAACGTATTTCACTCAAGCGATTGATAATAATTGATGCACGACTCTTTTAAAAACAAACTCTAAAAATTTGCTCAAAGGTTTGCTTTAAAACGATTTTGGAAAATCAACACAAGTAAAATAAATAGCCGTCTGATATGTTGTGTATTTCGTGTATGTCGTGTATGTCTAGTGTTTTGCAATTAGTATGTGAATGAGTATTTATAGTAGAAGATTTATAGTAAATCTAAAACCCTAGTATAATATTTAATAAAGATACTTATCTTATCATAAAATAATATTTGCTTATCTTTTAGAAATATCTTTATCTCAAAATATTATTTGGTTTATCTTATAGAAATATATTTATCTTTATATCTCAAAATATTGTTGTAAAGATATAGTAGAATCCTAGATTAGGTAAACTAAGGAAACAACCTAGATTGGCCGAAATCCTTCTAGCTCACGAAACCCTAGGAGGCACGCAACCCTAGGTGGCACAAAGCTAGGTTTCACGAAACCCTAGATGGCTCAAACACTAGGTGGGCTAATTAGGTTAACAACAAATTGAGATAGAATATATTAGAAACCCTAGGTAGCAGGCAACCCATAGTGTTATTACTAACGCAATAGAATCTCATAAATATATGTCTCTATAAATAATTGATACATATCGAAATACTCTTTCACTTTTGAAACTTTTTCAAAACATTTTATTCCAAAATCATGCATCAATATTTTATCATTCAAAATCATAGGCTAAAGCTATAACTTTTGAACATAAAATCTCTCGAATGGAATAGTTACCGAATGACGACCTATACTATCTACTCTTCACAAAGATCTTCAGTATACGGATCATCTCTTCATCTTGATCACAAAGACCCTCCATCTCGAGTCTTGTGTTGTTTTATGTAGATCTTGCTTGAAGCGATTTTCTTTAAAGTTATGCCTGGTTAGCTATAACTTTCATGTTCACTTCCAAAGTTATTCCTGAAGTTGTTATAACTTTGTCTCACAAACTTTATCAAAGTTATGCCTAACTTTGATCTTTCTTCTCATAATTGTTTCTAGCTATAATAAGACTAAAGCACACAATTACACGCATATGATATATCGAGTAAAACATATAATTACGTAAACATATGTCATTATCAAAACTATCAAATTGGTCCAACAAATTCCCCCTTTTTGATGATGACAAGTCTCATATGATTTCCTCAAGAGTTCTTCTTAACAATGTGACTAAGTATGGTTCCCCCTCAACAAAGCACTCCAAAGTTATAGCAACTTGGATCGCAAGAACAAAACAACTTAGCCAAAGTTATAGCTTGAGAGAATTTAAGAGATAACGAGTCTTGACAAGGAGCAAGCTTAAGCAAAGACTCAAATCATATCATTTCTTCCCCCTCTTGGCATCATTGAAAAGACAATAACAAAAACATGAAACGACTAGAATAACACATGTCAAGGCAAGAAATAGATATGCAAAATACGCAATATAAAACGATATATACCAAGCAAAATTAAAATGCAAATGTTAATTAAAACTACAAACCACAAAAGATATTGTTAAGTGCCATTGGGCCGAATAGAACAATGTCAAAATAAGCCAAAATGGGCCGAATAGGATTAGTAGTTTTAAGAGTTAAACAACCAAGGATAGAAAAGCAAGGCATTTTGGGTAAGTGGATGAGGCTAGGGTGCTTTATAACCGGGCCTAGTGCGGTACTCAATAGTGGAAAGACGATCAAGGCAAGAAGACACATGAGTAGCTTGAGCGGTAAGGCAAACGTCAAAGTTTCGAACTTTCAACGAGAGAGCCTCCGTTGCATCGTATATGGTCCGCATCCCCTCACGCATATCCGTCCCGCTCTTAACCAACGACCCGCCTTGGCTCACCAAGAATGTCATCCTATCCCTTTGCCTATACGCTTCTTGCTTACAATCGATAATGTTGCGTTCCAACTTAGCAAGGCGATCATCCACACCATCCATCCATGTCCTCATCTCATGACTCACACCCGACCCACCTTGGTCACGGGTTGAGTTTGAAGAGCCCATTGCTACGGCTTGAACAACCGTATCCAATACCGTCTCAATTTTCTTATCCTGCGCATCCAAGCGCTCCATGATACTACCAATGAACATATCCAATTTTGACTCAATCCCGGAAAAATCAGCCCCACCCGACGGCAAACCAACCGAACCTTCTTTTACTAAAAACAACAACTCCGGACCATTAGCATCAATCTTCATAAATTTCAAGAACGTATCACACATTTCATCTTTTACGGCGACCTCATAATTTTGCACATTAACAACTCCCTTCGACTCGAAAAGCCGAGCAACCACATGCCATACGGCAAATCAAGAGTAGAGTAAATTTTGTCTTCGGTCACCGAGAAAGCGGTTTGTGAAATACGATTAAAGACAAGAGAAGGTAAATTAACCCGGTTTCCTTCCAACCAATGCTTAACTACCAACATCTCATAGCATGCAATTTTGTCACGTCCGCCCCGTCGCGGAATCACGGTATTCCATAAAAAATTCAGCAAAAATTTCAGTTTAGGAGACACACTACCCGCCAACACGCAACTCGACAACGTCGCCCCAACATCAAAATACTGCTTAACCTCCAGCTTAGCCATGTCCGTCAGTTCCTCCCATGACGTACTCGGATTGATTTTGATTCCATCATCAGGAACCGAAAACAGAGTACAAAAGTCTGTCACGGAAATCGAAACTGAACGGCCATTTATGACGGCATGCAACACTCCATTGTCTAAAGAAACAGAAGAAAAGAACTGAATTACCTCAATCGGATACACCGGTCCCGAAAACTGAGCCACCGTTTCCCATTATTGGAAATTCAGAAAATCAGAAAAGAATCCCAAAGCCCTATACTTGTCACACCAAGCCTTCGGATAATACCGACCACCGTGTATTCCATATTGAGCAACCCGGTTCACAAGTTTTCTTTCGTCTTTTGTAAGACGGAGTTTATCAATCCCCGAAGATGTTTCGTGAGGCGAAAAATAACGTAATGTGACCCTTGTTGGCGCCTCGGAAACCGCGTCAGTGGTTTCGTTTGTAGCTTCTTCTTGGAGTCTACCTTTGCCTTTATTTAACCGTCTTCTTTTCGTACCCTCAAGACCCGCACCGGACTCGGTTTGGTTTGGGTTGGGTGAAGTTTGTGTGGGAGTAGAAGAGGTATTTTTGGGCATACTAGGCTTGGGAGTTTTTGGATTTGGGTTCTTGGATAATTTTGATCTAGTGGAAGCCATTGTTGAAGATTGAAGGTTTGGGTGATTGTGTGTGGGAGCCGTGAGGTTGAAGAAGAGGGTAGTAAAAATTGGTTGAGTATTGAAGTGGTAAAAGTAATAGGTGGAAGAGGGTAATTATGATTGTGTAAGAGGTAGGGTAACTTTTGTACTTGGGCACATGGTGTGCCGGCCCCAATTGAGTTATTTCCCCTTTTTTTTTTTTTTTTTTTTTTTTTTGAATTTGGGTAGGAAAATAATCTTGGGTGGTTATTTTTGTTGGGATATGGTAAGGATAGAATTTGGTAAATAAAAAGATATGGAAAGGTTATATTTGTTTGAGAATTTCGGCTAGTATAGGACACATGGGTAGAATTTGGCTCAATTTTGGAAAGTGAATAAGATAGATATTTGGCAAGTACGTGGTTCATAATTCAATTTCCATAAGACACTAAATATGCAAGATACTCACGTAAAATATATTATATTAAACACAATATACTAGCAATGAAATATGCGGACACAATCATACAATCTCGTCTTATTCTAGCCAGTCACGCAGGTTCACAAAATAAATAAGATGAATTTAATTGCTACCGATTAAACCAATTTCCAACCACAAAATCTCAAAACGTGTTCTCGCTAACGCCTTTGTTAAAATGTCAGCCCATTGATTGTCAGTACTACAAAATTCGAGTTTAATGTTGCCCTTTTCTACATGGTCACGCAAAAAATGATGTCCAATGTCTATATGCTTAGTACGAGAATGCTGAGCTGGGTTCTTAGAAATAACAATAGCACTCGTATTATCACAGAAAACAGGCATACAACCAACATTAACACCATAATCACATAGTTGTTGCTTTAACCAAAGTAGTTGAGAACATACCAGTCCTGCAGCGATATATTCGGCTTCTGCAGTAGACAATGCAACCGAATTTTGCTTCTTTGAGCCCCACGTTATTATGCAAGGTCCAACAAAGGTAGCTGTAGAGTCTATTGATCGAATACGAAAGAGGGGGGGGTGAATTGAGTATTAAAAACTAGCCCCACTTTTTCGATTTATATGATATGTAATTAATTATTTGATCTTATGAATTAAAATCAACTAATTAATTAATCAAAGTAAGCGCGAATAAACGAAATAACGAAAAGTAAAGAGATAAGAGAGAGGCACACGATTTTTGAAGTGGTTCATTTTCACACGTTGAAACCTACGTCCACTATTCTCGATTAATAATTTTTAGTACCTTTCTACGGATTACAAAAATTACCAACCCACTCGTATAATCAACACTATGATTATAACTCAGATGAGTATCGCTAAATACCCTATACTATCTTACGCTAATAAGAAAGTACAATATACCTCACACAGATTCCCGTTAAAGAATTGTAAGCTTATAATGATGTACTATTATCCAATAACGTATTTCACTCAAGCGATTGATAATAATTGATGCACGACTCTTTTAAAAACAAACGCTAAAAATAATAAATATTTGCTCAAAGGTTTGCTTTAAAACGATTTTGGAAAATCAACACAAGTAAAATAAATAGCCGTGTGTATGTAGTGTATTTCGTGTATTTTACAATTGATATGTGAAGGAGTATTTATAGTAGAAGAATTATAGTAGATCTAAAACCCTAGTATAATATTTAATAAAGATACTTATCTTTCCATAAAATAATATTTGCTTATCTTTTAGAAATATCTTTATCTCAAAATATTATTTGGTTTATCTTATAGAAATATATTTATCTTGATATCTCAAAATATTGTTGTAAAGATATAGTAGAATCCTAGATTAGGTAAACTAAGGAAACAACCTATGGAGGCCGAATTCCTCTAGCTCACGAAACCCTAGGAGGCACGCAACCCTAGGTGGCACAATACTAGGTTTCCACGAAACCCTAGATGGCTCCAACACTAGGTGGGCTAATTAGGTTAACAACAAATTGAGATAGAATATATTAGAAACCCTAGGTAGCATGACAACTCATAAGTTGTATTACAAACCAATAGAATCTCATAAATATATTCTCTATTAAAATAATTGATAAATATAAAAATACTCTTTCACTTTTGAAAACATTTCAAAACATTTTATTTCCAAAATCATGCATCAATATTTTATCATTCAAAATCATAAGCTAAAGCTATAACTTTTGAACATAAAATCTCTCGAATGGAATAGTTACCGAATGACGACCTATACTATCTAATCTTCACAAAGATCTTCAGTATACGGATCATCTCTTCATCTTGATCACAAAGACCCTCCATCTCGAGTCTTGTGTAGATTTAGGTAGATCTTGTTTGAAGCGATTTTCCTTAAAGTTATGCCTGGTTAGCTATAACTTCCAAGTTCACTTCCAAAGTTATTCCTGAAGTTGTTATAACTTTGTCTCACAAACTTTATCAAAGTTATACCTAACTTTGATCTTTCTTCTCATAATTGTTGCTAGCTATAATAAGACTAAAGCACACAATTACACGCATATGATATATCGAGTAAAACATATTATCACGTAAACATATGTCATTATCAAAACATATGAATTGGTCCAACAAATTCCCCCTTTTTTATGATGACAAGTCTCATATGATTTTCTCTTACCAAAGTGACTAAGTATAGTTCCCCCTCAACAAAGCACTCCAAAGTTATAGCAACTTTGATCGCAAGAACAAAACAACTTAGCCAAAGTTATAGCTTGAGAGAATTTAAGAGATAACGAGTCTTGACAAGGAGCAAGCTTAAGCAAAGACTCAATCATATCATTTCTTCCCCCTCTTGGCATCATTGAAAAGACAAGAACAAAGACA